>PVKS010015062.1:0-46894 GCA_004027875.1 Aplodontia rufa | reverse complement strand
CTTTCTCATGTATTCATTGGCTTGATCAATGTCCTCTGGTGAGAAGACTCTATTTAGCTCTTTGGCCCATTTATCAGTTGGGCTGTTGGTGTTTTTGTAGTTGACATTTTTGAGTATTTTATAGATTCTGGATATGAGACCGTTGTCTGAGGAATCATAGTCCATGATTCCCTCCATTTCGGTAGGAAACCTCTTGACTCTTTTGATTGTTTCCTTGGCAGTACAAAAGCTTTTTAGCTTTATGGCATCCCGTTCACTGATTTTTGACTTTACTTCCTTCACTTTTGGAGACCTGTTGAGAAAGTCTTTGCCTACTCCCAAATGTTGAAGTGTTGGACCAATTTTGTCTTCTATCAGTTGCAACGTAGCTGGTTCAATACCGAGCTCCTTAATCCATTTTGATTTGATTCTTGTGCAAGGAGAAAGATATGGTGTGGAAGACCAGTTTGTCCAGCACCATTTGTTGAAGAGGCTGTCACTTCTCCATGTAATAGATGTGCTATAAATTAAGGTCCTGGGGATGTATTTGCCCTTTTGTATGGGGATCTTTGATTTTTTTCTTTTTCTTCATTTTTTAATATAAAAGGATAATAGCCCACTTTAATTTCCTTTGGGTCAGTATTTTTTTTTCTGGAAAAAACATTTTAAAACTTGTCTCTTTGGCAGGATGTTAAGAAAAACCAGGTTCAAGGAACTACTGCATTGTGTGGTGGTTTTGGATATGTTAATGAGACTCAGGAGCCATATCTAGGGTCCTGGTAGAGGTTGAGATACTCACCCTAACCCTAGCATGGTCACTCTCTAAGTATGGGATTTTAGAAGGCATCAGTTGCTTCCTCTAGGTTCTTTTCTTCATTTTTCCAGTTTTATGATAGGTGGGGATTTGGAGAATGAGGTATTTTTAAAGTCTTGTGTATTGATGACAATACCTGGGTTGGAAGTAGAGTTAGGAAGGTTGGGTTATACTCACGTGAGAAGAAAACCTCTAAAAATCAGCAGGTGTAGTATAGAAGTAAGCAAAATAATCATCTGACTTTTGCATTTCAGATTTCCCCCTCAGTTCTTCCTGATGACAGCCTATTTAGTAATGACAATGTATTATTAAGGTGTCATTGTCTCATTTTCATAATAATGGCTATTTTTCCTACAATAATGACCACTTTTCCAAAATGATGGATATTTTGGCACAGTAATGGCTATTATTTTATCTTCTTATCCTTATTGGCTCCACCTTTGAAAATTTAGAGAAATTTCTTTTATCTTTAATCCAAAGTTTGCTTATTCTTCTTCTACAATTATTTTCTAAAATATCACCCCATTCCTTTTCATTCCAAGCAACATAAATCTAGCATAATGTTTATTTCACTATTTCAGGTACTCATCTTCTATAAAGCTTTTGTAAACACTGAATGTATTCACATTGGACCACTACTTTTAGGAGAATTTGGATATTGGGCTCCTGAAAGCTGCTGATGATCGTATTTGTGTCAATTGATGAACATATAACCTTGTTCTACATGTGTTAGTGTTTAAAAATATTTAACATACAGTGTTAATTCATCAACAATTTGCTCATGGCCAAAAGCACCCTCATTCATATCTGAAAGAACCTGATCTAACACTTCCACTTTCTCCCTAAGGCACACAAGAACCTTCTGGTACTTAGAAATAATAGACAACACTTCTGCATTAAGTTTAGGCCATTTTAAGGAGCAAAGTAACTACTAAAACACCTTAAAAATATGGAAAGTGTGGTAGTGGTAGTGAGATAGGGATTTAGGATAAGGAGAGAGAAATATGGAGTCTTGAGCATGGGAAACATCCTCAAATCCTTGAGACGCAAAATGCACAGTTGTAAACCTTGAGCAACTTGCCCTTGGCCTGCACCCTTGAAAACTGGTGTGACATTGCATAGCTCCACCCTGAGTTCACCTCCAGTCTGGCCCCTGACACAGCCCTCTTATTAACTATTGTACTCTGGCCCAAATCAGCGCCTCTCACTCTTGAGACAGCCTACATTCTCTCTTGAATGTGTATCTACCTTCCTAAATAAATCTCTGTCTCTGCCTTTGTCTGTACCTTCAGCTCCTGTTGAAATTCTTTTACATCAAGAATGACAAGAATCCCGCTCATCTTGAATTGAGTTCTCCCATTACTCTGGGAACTCCTCAGTTCCTTCTCTGGAGATATCCTTTCTCCTGTGACAGTACCAAAGAGATCATGCAGAGTATACTTGTTTACAGGATGACTGTTGAAGCAAGGAGGATTGTCATGCTATTCAGCCTCACCTGTCAGTGTGAGCATGGGGCTATTCATAGTTTTCTCTGCTGTGTGAGTGTCTGTGAATGATCACATAGCACTGTGAGTATAGTGAGCCAGTAGATGAATTAGCAAATACAAGAAGCTCCAAGAAAGAGGATAGACTACATTTAGGTACTGACTTGGAAGTTACTACTCTATCACACTAAACTCTATGAGAGCAGGAAATAGTTACATCATTTTTGCTAAAACATTACTAAAACTGATATTAACTGAAATATTAAACAAGCAGTCACATTTGTTCTCAATATTTGACTGAATTCTAAGATTTGGCATCATTCTTGGTCTCAAACTTAGGAAAGCTAAATTACTAAGTGACTAAATTCAACAACATTTCTGACATCTCTGGTCAGGCAAATAATAAACAATGATATAATTAGGTAAGCATCAAACAATCAGTGTCATTTTCAGTAACGTAAACATGGTAAGTTATTAAGATTTATTTTTAAGCTAATTATTCCTTTTAATCATAGAAAAGTATCCAATATATATGTAGAAATCTCCTACACATTAAAATTATATGTTTATTAAAGTAAAATGTATATTTATTGCCATAGTATAATCCTACAATAATTGATGATTATGAGCATTGTAATTTTATATCCAAAGTAACTGACTTTCAGTTACATAAGTAGATTTTTGGTATGACTATCAAGAGAAAGTCTATTAGGTGGGTAACTTATGAAAAATACCTTTTTTAACTGACTATTCATAAACATTGAAGTAATTTAGGCAGAAAAATAAGATTAATTTACAATTATAAAATTGTTGAGTTGTATGCTATGCTAGCATTTTAGATGATAAACATATGGTCTATATGAATAGAATTTACTTTTTCATTATGTAATTTTAAGTCATGACTCATGAGTCCTGACCCTCAGTACAGAGAAATGGTCATTTCATTGAGGATGTTGTGTGTCCTTTTCAAGACCTTGGATTTTATTCTGAAGGGAGTAAGGAGTCTTTGAAGGATTTTAAATAGAGGAGTGACTTGAGCAGATTCATATTTTATATTGATTACTTTGATTTCAGTATAGAAAATAAATTTAATCTGAACAAGACCAGAATTTAGGGTACCAATTATTAGGATATGCCATGGTCCATGTAAGACATGTCAAGAATACTTATACTGGAGAAATATTTTTGAGGTAGAATTAGTATGCATTAGTCTTCTACTTCATTCAGGCTAAAGGAATAAATCAAAGATGATCTCAGGTTCTGATTGTGTGATAAAATATACACCAATTTTATTAATTGATATTCAACTAAAATTAGGAAGATTTTATTTATAGCAATCTGATGATTTGAGTTTTGGATTCAAAACTGAGGTATTAATGGAAAGCCAATGGATAGGTTTAGAAGTAAATTTTGTTTATGATGTGTATCTTATAAAGTGTTCATAATATAGACACAAATATAAATTGGAGAGTTGTAAATCTAGGATTATTTAAATAATGCAAGTGAATTAGACAAACACTAATAGCACGAACATTAACAACTGTAGGGATAACGTCACCCTGCCATTAAAGATATAGCAAAAAAAAATGTTTATAAAGGCAATTGAATTAAAGCATTCTTCAGAGAAATAGAATGATGAGAACATGGTATCATGAACTATTAGTGGGGGCACAGAGTCTAAAACATCAGAAGAAGACACAGGATAACCATAGGAGGTTTCATTGGATTGAGCAATAAAACAGGCATTGCAAATATTAGAGAGTACAATATGCCAAAATGGTGAGGAGTAGGGATAAAAATGAAACCTCAGTGGCTTGAACTGTGGGAGATCAAAGGTAGATATCCCCAAAGAAAAATTTCTTTTTCAATATGTTTGCTTAAGATAAAAAGAAAGAAATTCCATGTCAGTCACATTTCTGTGTGACAAAATACCTGATTAAAACAAACTGAAAGAAGATAGATTTATTTTTGGCTCGTGATTGCAGAACTTTTAGTTCAAAATCATTCAGCACCATGGCTTGGGCCTCTAGCAGGGCAGAATATCTTGACAGAAGAATATGGTGGAGGAAAGCTGCTCACCTCACAGTGGCTAGGACACAGTAGTTAAGAGAGAGACCATGGATAAACCCAAGGATCTAATTCCTCCAACTAACCCATCTCCTAAGTTTTCCACTACCTCCCAATAGCCCCTGAAATTGTGAGTCCATCAGTGGGTTAATTGATGAGGCTAGAGCTCTCATAATTCAGTCGGAACACTATTGCCCGATCAATATTCCTAAAGTGCTGCTACCATGTGATCTACTTGAAAAGCTTTAGCAACTCCTCCATTTCGGCAGAATTCAAGTCTATTTTTTCCATATGTCATTGGGATCTTTTAAAATCTGAACCCAGATTATTTTTTCAGAGTTATCTTCAACTGTATAACCATTTGGTAAAGCCAAAGAAAATTATTTGTTCTATGCTTAGCACCCATATTCAGCCTTTTTCTGTCTATTGTTACACTAAACTCAATTTTATGTCTCAAAATTTTTCATACTCTTCAAATATTTCTCATTTATAGGTCTTTCTATAACTTCTTTCATGATCTTTCCTGAGTTCTACTGGAATGTTTGGAGAATGATTAGAGAGCTCTTGTAGGACATACACCACTTACTGGGTCTTTGAGGACAGAGAGCTCTACCCATATTTGCATACATGCGTATGTGTGTATTTATGAACAGACACATGTTACGATAAAGAGATGTATCTGCATATCCTGCTCTTCTCTGGCATTCCTTCAGGGCCTAAACAGTGCTCACTGAAGTGAAAAAAGTCTGAGGATGAATAACAGAGAGCAGTACTGGTGGTGAGAGGTGGGGAGAGGCTTTGTCTATCCCAGCAAACTTGTGGATGGAAGCCCTCATGAGGAAGGCTTGCATCACATCTGCATAAAAGCATGACTTCTGGAATTTTCTGATTGTTATGTTCTAAGAAGACCATACTAGTAAATATCTGATTAAAAAAAAGTTATGTTGGCTTACCAGGAAAATAGAAGTTTACAAAGTTTATCATTTCTTCCTTGGACAGGGTGTACCCCTCCCTGTACAGCATGCAAAGGCAATATGCAGCTCCTGTTTCTGGGGTCCCCTTGGTATTCTGTAGTCCAACACTCATCCTTGTCTCTGTGGTCCTTTATTCCTTTTGGTAACAGTGCTACATGTACTTCCTGGTAACAGCATAGCAGATTTCCTATAAAAACCACTTCTCTCCCACTCACAGTCCACTTAGCTTTAATATGTTAATGTAACTCATCCATCCCCAACTCCAAGTGAACTTGTGACCCAGGCCCTGCCAACTAGAGCAACACATCTTGTCATCAAAGGCAGGACCTAGACAATTCCAGGACTTTTATCGGAAAAAAAAAAACAAAAAGAATTTTTTTTCTTAGCTAGATTTGCTAACATCACAAGATCAATATTTGAGGTTGTTTTTATTCTTCTTATCCCATTCTGTAGAGATTCTGCCTTTGAAAACCAGTTTTACAGAGGAAATGAGAGCATACATGAAGACAGATGCCTAATGACATCTGAGCACCTGGATTGTGCTTTAACCGAATCTGAATGAGAAACTATAATTTACCTCTTTTGTTAGGTTCTTGAAACTGCAAGTCTTTTAAACAATAATCACAGCTATGCTATACCTACAAGAAAAAAACTTAAGAAGTCAAGAAAATTTTGGTTATGTGAACTCACAAAGAAGTAGAATTAATTTAATGGCAAATGACAAAAAGAACCTCTTGGGATAGCCTCTATGAAGTATCTTAACAAAATTTTTTTTTTAAATCTGCAAATAGTTGTTACCTTAAAAGGAAATGCCTGGGAGACCTAGAATTATACAGAAAACCACAGAGCTTGTGTAATTCTGTCCTTCCACACAAAGGTCTTCTTTGTTTATCAGAGTATCTATAGCTCCTATCGAAATGTTGGACACAGGGTAAATGTTTGATGAATGAATACCTGAATCAATGAGGCCTGGGCGTATTGCCAAGTACACAGAAAATTTAGAGGAGAAAAGGGAATTGTTAGAGAAACAGAACTTGAGAAATAGTATCATATTTTTCTCAGTGGGGGAGAGAGAGGTATAAAGAGAGAAGTAGAGGACACTGCACCATGTGGTAGCTGCTCAGGGAGGTCACACAAAGGATTTGAAACCCCACTCTTGGTGTGTTAATTTGTCCTGTCATTGAAGTACAACTCCAGAATAATTTTATGATTTAAGGAGAAACTATGGGGACCTTAGGAAGGTGGCAAAGGATGGATAGACTTATTGAACTGAGCACACTGGGGAAGAGTAGGGTTCATTTCACTCATTGATTCTTTTTTTGGAGAACTCAATCTAATGAAGGATATGCCTACAAAAGCAATAAGAGAGTCTGCATTGGGGTCAAATTAAAAATAATGACTTAGATAAGAAAGGACTTTATTGATTTATATAATTGCAATAGGATGCTAAAATGTTTTTCATCCACCTCAAAAATCAAATAGGAAAAAAGGCTTAAAAAAAAACAATGGGGATAGCAGAAACTGTTAAGAGAATGTTGGGAAAGAAGAGGAGAGTGAGCAGTCAGTTTGAACTGTGCAGTCTGCCAAAAGTGTATGTATCCCTGCAGTCCTTGCATTCTGCGGATGAGCTGTTAGGGGCACATGCTTTGACTTTCAGTGCTTGTTCAGGCTGGGCAACAAGCCAGTGTTCTGGGACCTGTTGGAAGGAGAGAGGTCTGACTAAAGTTAGGTCAAGGTAAAATGGAAGATATTTTTTTGAGAAATATTTTTCCTGAGGACAGAATGCTGCTACTCCACAGCAGAAATTCCTTTCTGCTGACCAAATAACTCATATCTCCTGACTGAGCATTGAGCCTAGGATCATTTCTGGGCTTTATTAAGAAGAAATAGGCAAACTAGGAAATAAAAGGAAAAATGTCTACTAATGGAAAAAAAAATCATTCTGGAATGTCCAGAAGTCCCACTCAAGGATTATTAAGTTCTCTGGGGGAAATGAACCTTTGTGTGACTTATTTTCTATGATGGGAAAAGTTCTGTAAAGTTTTGTGTTAACTTACAGACTTTCATCTAGTTCAGATACAAAAGTTTTTTGTCAAATAAAAAGGATAATCCTGGAGATTAAAGTTTTATTGGCCTATAAAATATTATGTCTTATGTATCAGACTTTTTTTATTTTTTCATTGAAAATAAACACCCTTGTCTCAAATTCTTTTTTGAACCAGGATACAATCTAACTGGCTTAATCTTTATTAGTAAGTTTGCACATCTTTGGCATCTATTAACTTTATATTTGAGTTGCAATCATGGGTTTTACTTTTTTCAAAAATTATAATTTTTTTAAAAGAATGACAGTGAAGGAGAGAGAGGGAGAAAGAATCAATTTTTATTGAATTTTTCACATGACTTTTGCTGTTCGGACACTTAGTTGTGTATGTGGTGCTGGGGTTTGAACCCATGTACTTGTGCATGCCAGGCAAGCATCGTAACCACTGATCCACCGCTCCAGCCCCCAAAATTATAATTTTAGTATATATTGACCATATTTAATTTATTTTCGACTTCCCATTTTGAGCAGATCATTCACTTTAGGCTATGCATACATTTTTTTTTCTTTTGTTGAGTCTGTGACTGAGATATACTTATACCTGGGCTTAGGAGACATCTTTTTTATTTAACATTGATTTTATTAGTTTAACTTGTAGAAGTTTATTTCCCTTCCAGAGATACCTTAAAATGTGCTTTAGCCTACAAATGAGAAACATTTGTGAATGAATTATGATAAGTTATTTAGAAATTATGATTTAGTAGTACAGAGCTGGGGTCCAAGAAATTGCATCTTAATGAGTACCAGGTGTTTTCTCAAACTTACCTGGGCACTCAAAGGTCCTGTTTTTCTCCTGACCTGATCTGAACTTCTGCTGTTACCAATTGAATGAAATTGAGAATAGTTCTCTTGTCATACTGCAGCTAAAGTATAAATTATTCCATTGGATCAAAAAGCTATGTCTGGGTCATCTTATGGGTAACCTCAAGTTCAAAAAGTCCAGCATTTAAACCTCATTATGGTACATGAGCACAATAGTAGTCCAGTTGGTGATGTGGGGATTGGTTTTCATAGAACTGCATGGGAAAAGGACATGAATAGAGATGTGCTTTTTCTAATAGGTTGTCTACTTGTATGTTCTCTGTTTTTGGAACTCTGCAGTATCAATATACAGTCTTTTAGATTGAGAGACTAGGTTCAGGTGATAGTTTCATTGGGTGCCACAGCCCAGTGGGTGGCTCATTATTTGATCACAGGCCAGGACTGCTGGACTTCTCTCCTGAGTTTGAGCAGCTCTCAGGTTATGAATGACTAGGGACTAATAAATTCCTGCTGCTCTACAGAGCAAGGCAGAGTTTTCTGGGTAAAGAGGATTACTCTGCAGGTCTAATTCTTCTAAAGAGCCCTTGTGGATAAAGTTGATGATTTTATGTCATTCTCCCAGTATCTCTAGCTTCTACAATTGCCCTATAGTATTATTTTGAAAAAGTTAATCTTGAACAAGAATTTATTATCTATTTTTCAAAAGGTAGAAACAAGAATAACATCATTAATTACTTAACAAAATTCCCTCTTCTTTTTTATTTGGTTTAGATTTTTTTTAAATAGCCTTATCTCTGAAAAGATGACTCTAATGCTTGTGGAAAACATGATATGGAAATTTTACTAGCTTGGATTTAAATAAGTCAGATTAAAAACTATTTGAACTATAATCATTAATTTTTATACAAGTGAGGAAGAAATATTAGAACAGAAGGTTGAGAGCTATAAAACCTACAGGTGAGATTTAATGCATTTTAAAGTTTCTTTCAGTCCAATTTATTACTTTATGGTTCTGTGTTCTTTAAACCTTTCTCCGTATTTATTTTCTCAGTATTTTTTCAGCAAGGTATATTTTTCCACTTTTATGCTCACCCTACAAAAGCAGGTCCAGAGAAGATATTTTATCTTCCTGCTTTATTTTTTTAATATCTAATTGACAAGACAATTGAATCAGAAAAGAACAACAGGTGTTAATATTTAGGGAAGATTTTCCCCCTTTTGATTAGTGTTGATTTTTCATATCTAATCCAAAATTTCCCTTGATTTCTATTTATATTTTATTCTTTGCTCTTTAAGTTATCAAGTTGACACTTGAAGTGACTAGTTTGTTTAGTCTCTGACTATGTTCTGTCCTGAATATTTCTTTTTTGAAAATTATCAAGTGGAAAACTGAAAAAGAGAAAAGAAAATGGTGTGAGGGTAAGTAGGATAATTGTACCCATCACTGATACTGCAGGGCTCGCTCCATTCCATTCTGGCTTTGCATTAAATGGACAAATTACTCACTTGCCTGTCTCTGCTAAGTGTCCTTGAATCCTGTGGATTTGCTCCAGGCTCCTGATTTATTCTGAGTATTAAATCATTAAGCATTTTTCAGTGATTATTATTTCCTCTCATTGTTGGAAACCTGAGTACACACATGGTCTATTTTTTTTGAGACAAAAATGGAAATCCCAGCTGGGAAGATAAGCCGGACCTGAGTGGGATGCCTGGAGATTTCCAGCTGGTTCTCCATCTCTGCCATCGAATTGTTCTAGGGAGTAAGCACCAAGCTTTTCCTGCAATTTTCCCAAGAATGAACCTTGAGTATTAACCCAAGGACAGTTATTCAGCAGGCACTGAGTACTTCATCATTTGGTAGCTGCTTATACACTATGAGCTCACTGAGGCTGGATGTCTGAGTGTGTAAGCTCTGATGTCAAATTACTTGAGTCCAAATCCCTTCACCACTTATGATCTATAAAATTTTGATAATTCATTTAAACTTTCTCCATTCTTTAGAAACTTTTCATGCATCATAGGATCAAATTATATTCCATGATATCTAATTCATAGAAGGACTCAAAAAAAGGTTTGTTATTGTATTATATTTCATTACCTACAAAAGATCATGCTACCAAATGTGAGAAATTCAAAGTTCCTCCAGAAACCCCCCTATCTATTGTAAGACACAGTTTAAATAGGAGATATACATGAATAATATCTGTTATCTCAACATGACTGGCAGCTTTGGCTTTTACTTCTTGCCTACCTTAAAGTTTTTATTTTGCTTTTTTTTGGATCCTTCCCTCCTCTCACCAGGAAACAGTTCCAAGGATATTGGCAATGCTTATACATTTTATGAAAGTTTCCTTTAGGATATGGAGAAAAATGTAGCATGAAAGGTTTTCCAGTTATTAGTTAGCCACTTATCTTCTTTCTCATGACTTAGTCGGGTAAGTGGCAGGTCTTTACTTTCCATATTTTTCTCTTTTGTAGAAGGCCTCCATATTCTTTGGATGATCTGCTTTGGTCCACAGTCTGCATGCTCCACTCAGCAGGGCAAAATCCTGGAAATCCATAAATATGATCTCTTATTCCGCAAGTACGTTCCATAGGGATATCAGTTCATCAGGTTCAGACACAACAAAGTAAAAGGTGATAGAATAAGAACAGAAATAAGTGCTGTGTGACTTCCCTGCTAGAAGTGTATATTTCTTGATGGGATGCTGTGGGCTTTCAGGAATAAATGGCAATTCTCCTGGATGGTGAAAAATGAGTACGATTTAGCATATGGAAATGGGTGGGTAGAGGATGGGAAATAAAAGAGAGGGTATTTAAAGTGGAAAGTACTGGGAGAGGGTGGAAGCAGAGTGAAATGTGCTACAGATGTAGGGATCCACGTGCAGCTCACCCAAGGACCACAATACTCAGCTACACTTGCAGCACAGTGAAATATAAGATTCAAGTAAAAGAATTCAAGAATATTACAAGGCAGTGAGCAGATGCACAGTGAAATGGGGCCAGGTGTTCACAGAAGAAAGTGGTATGTGGGTTGGGGTAATCCAAGAAGACATAATAGGAGTCTCGAGTTAGACTGGAATGATGGTTAAAATGTAAAGGATCACAGCAGGTCAGTCTCATAGGCAGTGCGTCCTTCCCCTTCCCCCATGAAACCCTAAGTTTCTAGATTCTTCACAACAATTTTCCATGGATGTGTTAGTAACCAGTGGCTGTTGTAACAAAATGCAGAAACTTGGATGGATTAAAAAGACAGAAATGCATTCTCTCTGGTTCCTGGTGCTGGAAGTCTGAAGTCCTGATGCTGGCAGGTAGCGCTCCCTCTAAAGGCTCTGGGGAAGATCCTCTCTTCATCTCAGTTTCTGGTGGTGGACTGCATCTGTGACACTCCTTTGCTTGTGGCATACACTCTAGTCTCTGTCCCTGTCTTTACATGGCTGTCTTCCCTCTGTGTGTGTTGGGGTTCAACTTGCCTTCTTCTTATAAGGATACCAGTCATTGGATCTAGAGTCACACTAAATGATGTGTCTTAACTTGGTTGCATCTACTATCTGTGCCAGCTAGGATTGCTATAAAAATGCCTCAGATTGAATGAACCCAGAAATTTATTTTCTCATAGTTCTGTAGTCTAGAAAGTCAAGATCAAGGTGCTGGAGGATTCTGTTTCCGGTGAAGGAGCTCCTCCTGACTTGCAAATGGCTGATTTTCCTGTGTCCTCACAGAGAACAAGGGGGTGAGCATGGGGAGGGGAGAGAGCTCACTGATGTCTCTCCTTGTAAATGCACTAAACATCTTGGGCTAGGTTTCCAGCCTTAGAAACTCATTTAAGCTCAATTACTTCCTTACCCTGAATGTATGGACACCTTGTGGACTAGAAGTTCAATGTCCAAATATTAGAGGGCACAATTTGGTTCAGGGCATCTATAAAGACTCTGAGTAAATTAGCTTTCCATCACTGTGATAAAAACAGCTTAAGGGAGGAAAGACATATTTTGGCTCCTGGCTTCAGAGATTTCAGCTCATAGTCACTTGGCTTCATTGTTTCAGGCCTATGTGGAGGCAGAATGCTATGGTGAGAAGCTTCTCATGGAGCAAAACTGTTCAACTTACAGTGACTAGAAAGCAAAAAAAGAGAGGAGGGACCTGGGGACAAAGTATACCCTATGGGGGCAGACCACCAAAGACCTATAACTGCTAACTAGGCTCCACCTCCTAAGATTTGCACCACCTCCCAGTAAACCATTCAGCTATCAATCCATAGGTAATTAATCCATTCAGGAGGTCAGAGGCATCAGGATCCAATCACTTCCCAAAGGCCCCCAACTCTGAATACTGCTGTACTGGAGACCATGTCTTCAAGACTTGAGCTTATGGGGGACATTTAAGATCCAAACCATAACTTTCCAGTAAGATAAGAGTAGAGATTGGGTTTTAATAAATCTTCTTTCTTTTGGTAATGGGGGTTGAACCCAAGGGTGCTTAACCACTGAGCCACATCCCCAACCCATTTTGTATTTTTTTATTTTGGGACAGGGTCTCACCAAGTTGCTTAGGGCTTTGCTAAGTTGCTGAGGCTGGCTTTGAATTTGCAATCCTCCTCCCTCAGCCTCTGGAGTTGCTGGGATTATAGGTTTGCGCCACTGCACCCAGCTTAATAAACCTTTTTGAAGACTCAATTCTACCCATAAAAATGACCCTATGAATCTCGGAAGTATTGTATATTTGCGTTATCATAACCTTCATTACAATGAAGTTTAGCATATTTTAGATTCTGAGATGTCCCAGAGAAGCAAAACAAAACAGAACTTTTTAACATAGCCACCAAATGTATTTAGGCTCACAGAGCTGCCTTTTGAAATATGTATAACAACCCTGGAAAAGGCCATCTTAAGATATTTCAAAATGTAGAGATTGGTTCTTCCCCACATTTCAGTGAGGGAGGAGACTGTGAGTACAGGGTGTGAAGTAGCTCAGAGAGACCATGAGGAACAAGCAGACGTACTGCAGATATAAATCTCTAACCCTTGTAACCACCTTGCCGCTGATGTGAAGGTCAGGGAGCAGCAACCTGCTTGATGTGTCCTCCTCCCACCAGATCCTCAGATACAAGACTTCTGTTTTAAAACAGCCCTGTCTTTTCATTTCTGTTCTCACATACATTTCTATTTGTAAAATTGTTTTTTTTTTTTTTTTTTTTTTTTTTTTTTTTTTTTTTTTTTGGTTTTCTTTTTGTGATTGTGGACATTGAGAACAAGGATCAAATTCCATGGGTATTCTGACATAATGCAGCTTTAGGACAACATGAGCAATCTAGAGATGACAGGAAAACACAGGCAGCAGGCTCTGGGAAGGTATCAGTGTGGCTGGAGGCTATCATTCTTACATCTCAAGGGACACAGAAATTTCATCAGACATCTGGATTTCCAAAAATGAAGCTAGCAAAGGCTGGATTTGATTGAGAAGGTTCTTTAAGAGGATAACATTGTGTGACTTCATCCTCTGATTAGATTGAACCTAATGGCAGCACTACATTTAGGAAGTTACTTGGAATAAGACCACCATGCCTTTCTTAGTTTACTTTTTCTAGTTTCATGTGGCCATAGTCAGAGGATCTCCATGGTAACTGTTGTACATGTTTATCATTTTCAAAAGCTGGCTTCGTTTTTCTTAATTTGTAAGAAAACAAATTAACTTTGTTTGGTTAACTTTGGCCTCTGCCCCATTAACTGTAAGGAAATACTGGTGATCAACTGAAAACATTGAGATTTTCAAGAGTGTAAGTCACTGGTTAAAATTAGAAATAGGGACTAGAGCGGTGGCTCGGCGGTTATGGGGCTTGCCTGGCATGTGCAAATACACGGGTTCAAACCCAGCACCCACATACACAACTAAGTGTCAGAGCAACAAAAGCAATGTGAAAAACTCAATAAAAAATTGATTAATTCTATCTCTGTCTCTCACTGTCCTTCTCTCTTTAAAAAAAAAATTAGGAATAGCTGGGTATATGCATATTCATCTTCCAAAGCAGTGAATTAGAAAGTCATGTTTTTTAAGTAGAGACTAATTTAGTTAAGATAACTCTTTGCTATCATGATGAAACACTAAATGTCTCACGCAGCACCATGTTCTAATGAGAAAATGTCAGAAATAAGGTACATGCTCTGCTGAGGTCCTGATCCCAGGCTGTCTCTGAGAAGAGGAAAGAGCAAATAGAAAGCTTCATAGAATTGACTGTCCAAAGTACAAATGAATTTATCACTAGTAATTAGAATGCACAAATTTGGAAGAGGAATGTACCTAGGGAGTAATTTACCCTAATTCTCTAAATTATAGAGATGAGGAAAAACCCAGAGAGGATAATAAAATTAATGTACATTTACTGAGTACTTGTCTATGCCAGCCATCATTCTAGGAACCTTCTGAATTTAGTATTTATAGCAGCAGTAAAATGTTGCTCTAGCTATCCCAGTTTTACAGAGGAAGAAATTTAGTTCTAAATTTTCCACAGTTTGTACAGCTAGTAAGAGTTAAAACATGATTTTAAGCCCAGATTCTCTTCTTCCAAATCTTCCCCTATTTTAAGATGAAATAATTTGCCCAAGGCCTGAACACGCACATCCATCCCCTGACTTCTGAGATTTTTTTTTTTTGCTTGCTGTACTATTTGAAGATTGTTACCCTCAGTTATTGATCCAAAATCATTCCACCGAACCACGTACTCCATGGATCAAATAAAACTTTCTATAAAGAACACATGTAAGTGTTTTATTGGTAACACAGAAGCAGCATTTTTAAAGAAAGGAAATGTGCATGGTGAAATGCTGTGTGTTAGAGAGAAATGTACAAATGATAGATTCCGATGTGATATTGCAATACTTACCAAATGTGGTTTTAAAGTGTGTTTGTTTTCCTGTGTGACCTATGAATTCCAGCCAGATTAAGTAAATAAATGTCTAATCTCTAACACTGTGTTTTGGCACATGGTTGTTTTGGCCTTTATGTTTAATGCTTAACACAAAATATTACATGCATAACTTTTTATTACTTATTACTGAGCAAATACTTGCTATTTATATTCAGAACAATAATTGATGGTGTTATTGAACCTACAGGACTGTAATTCACTTTAGAGTTTTCTGCTGACTTTAAGCATTATAAGAATATCATCTGAATGCATCATCACTAGCTTCAAAATTCTAAGGTTAAATTTAAAGCTCTGGAGTACACACCATATGAATATATTTTGCAGAATATTTTATAGGATACTTAGAAATTGTCATCTAGGAAATTAGATATTTGTTGAATAAAGACCATGTTAGAGTCTTATGTGACAGCTTGAGTAGGCTAGAGTATGGGGTTTTTAAATCAAAATTTTATTGTTTATGTGAGGTATTTTATAAATGTGGGGACATCTGTAATCAATTGATTTTAAAGTAGATTACTCACCATAATATGGGTGACCTTTGCCTAAACAGGTGAAGACTTTTGGTACAAAAACTCATTTCCCAAGGAAAAAAAAAAGTAATTCTCCAACATGCAGACTTCTGGCTTCCATATATATATTTCTTTTTCTCTAAGACCTATATATTAATTTCAAATTTATGTGACAATGAATAGAATTATATTTAAAGTATTTTGAAATTTATTAATCATGAATCTTGTCATTAAAAATATAGAAAACCAGCTGGGTGTGGTGGCACACACCTGTAATTCTAGCAACTCAGGAGGCTGAGGCAGGAGGATCACAAGTTCAAAGCCAGCCTCAGCAATTTAGTAAGTCCCTAAGCAACTTTGCCAGACTCTGTCTCAAAAAAAAAAATAAATAAATAAGTAAAAAGGGCTGGGGACATGACTCAGTGGTTAAGCACACTTGGGTTCCATCCTAGGTACTTAAAAAAAAACAGAAAAGAAAGAAAAATAAATTCAAAAGTGGGAAATTGTGGACCTACTGTTAGTAGTGACTCCTTATTGACCAATAAAACTAGGTGCAGGGTGGGACGGGACTCTTGCTCCATTCATGGCCCTGCATTTCCATGCAAGTTCTATTTTATCAAATAATTATGGGCCACGTTCATCCAGATGGTAGGAAATGCTTGAACACCAAATTTCATAGTTTCCACCCTCATTGGGTCTCTCCTCATTTCTGATGAGTAAAATCTTGGCAAATGATCTTGGTTGGCTCAACTCACATTTGCCGGTCCAGCCAGTCCAAGTGTGGCCAGGGGTGGGGCTACCTCTGTCATTTGCAACCCTTTTTATATAAATACAGATGAGAAAAAGGGTGACCTTTAGCTGACAGCATATGGGGATCTTAAACTAGAACGTGAATTCTCTGAAATGTTCTGGGTTTGTGTAAAATATGGATTGAACATTGCAGAACTTTATTTCTTCTATGACATAGAGAATACTACTCAAATAATGGTGAATGTGAATCAAGTATAAAACTCTCAATTGTGAGTATTTTTTGATTAAAAAAAAGCAAAGGGACTTGGAGTTTTATGTAGATTGACAAAAAACTTATACACTGAATTTCACCCTGCAGGTTAGGAATCTGATCATTGGTGTATGCAGGGAGGTTCATATGATAGAATTATCAGTGGTTAGGAATCAGAAAACTTGAATCAGAATTCTTCATGTAACTGAATAATCCTGATCAAATAATATAGAAATTGGTGTTTTCTGAAAATAAAAATGCTCCAAAAAGTGTTCCTAGCAAATTGTATTGCTGATTTGTGTGCATCTAGGAATATGTGACAACTAATCCCATCATTATGTAAAACTATCATGCACTAATAAAAAAGGTGTTCCTAGAAAATTTTTGATTACATAAAATATAAAGATTTTTAACTCTAGCTAGAAAAGTTATATGTGTGCTAAACATTGTTATTCTAACCAAAATAAGATCATTAAACAGCTCCCTCTTCCCAACCCCCAGTTGAAGAAATCTGGACTTGAAATATGTATTTTAAGCTTATTTTGCATACCTCTGGGCTAGACAAAGGGAGGACATTCCTTCCACGTTTTTTCATTTCCTGATCCATCTCTATACTCTTCATTAGAGGTTTTTATTTCTGAGTTATTATCCATCATGGCTCAATATTGCTCACTCTGCCTCCTAAGCCATAATCCATCTGTTGCTTTACCAAGAGATAGGCATAATTTCAAGGATAGAGTCAAGCCAAGTTCTTCATAAACATCAAGATAAAGTAAGGGAAATGCCTTTTGAATTTGGATTTATATACTCTGTGTTCTTTATAAACATACTTCTTACCTTCTTCCACACCTAACTTAACATCTCTTCCAAGATTGTTTTCAAGCATGAACTCCTCTTTATAGGTTAATTATTTATAGATGCACTTATTTTCCTCCACTGGACTGGAAGCTACTTGAGAAAAAGGATTTTGGTGCTAGTGATCTTTTTATCTCTAGTATTCAACACAATGTCCCAACTATAGAATTTAGAATGTTTAATCAATACTCAATGATGTTTACTCTTTGTATCAGAATCCCCTACAGAGGCAGAGGGTAATGAAAGACTAGACAGTATTAAAGCACAAAAAGCAGAATAAACTCATTGGGACTCAAGGAATTCAGAATGATGCCTAAAAGGTAAAGTCACTTGTAAATCATGTTAAGGAACTTGAACTTGAGCCTAAAGACTCTGGGTCAGGTTTAACTCAGGATTCAGTTGGAAAGCCAGTGCTTTTAGGATCATGCTGATACTGGTTCAATCAATCTGGGCCAGATTGGTGTATTGGATTTGCAAATGCAGAATTAGCAGAGAAAGGCCTTTTGGCAAGGGAAAACATTTTGTTTGGATTCTCTCTTCTTCCTTTCCATGGGTTGAATGAAGGATGCTGTCGTGGGACATAGTCCTAATGTTTATGATGGTTTAATACCTGAATTTATCTGGGTAAAATGGCCCGCAGCAGCAAGGATGGAAAATGTCAGAGGGAAGATATTTTAGAGAACACTGTAGATCAATCTGGGAAAATCGAGATTAGTTGACAAGTTTAAAGAATAGGAGAAATGAAAAAGTTCACCCTTACCAAAAACAACAACCAGAAATAAATCGGGAACATAAAAGTGAACATGAGAGAAGATTGATTACAAATTGAGGGAGGCGGAGAACACGTGTGGTCCTCAGGTGCAATGGGTCAGGCAGACTGAGAGAGTGGCATGAGGCCTGGGGTGTGCAAATCAGAGAACGGATATGAAAACACAGGAATACATCATTATTGCAATGGACACGTGCTATATTAATCCTGTTGAGCAGACATTAGTAGGTAAGGGTGACATGTTATGGTTGTTTAGCTAAGAAAATCACATGGGTCACATTTACCCACAAAGGCATGATACTTAACAGAAAAACTAAATACAATATGAACGGCTTGTTTAATTTTCTCTAACCTTAAAATACAAGGGCAAGGCTGTGTCATAATATCACACATGTAGTCAAATATGTAAATCAGCCTGAGGATGGAATGTGACAAGCTACAAATGGATTAACAACATTAATAATAATGGCATACTGCTTTTTCAATTTTCACTGAACAACAAGGTGGGGGAACTACTTTTGACACTGTACGTAGCAGCGATGAGGCCTGTGAGCCACACGTAATGGCATAATGATACTTTACATCCACATGGGGACTTTCACATCAACAGCACAAATGAATCCTCAGTGGCAGCATCATTATCCCCAATTTGCAGAGCACAGGGGCTGTGCAAGTGCCTGGGAGGACAGATGGCTTTTATGACTTGAGTTGATAGTGACGGCTTCAGTTTATTTTGAGGATGAATTTCTTTCAACCCTGTAGCATGTCTCAGGACTCAGGTTCATTTTCCTGCTCCTAACATTCTCCTAATTAACATGTTGGATTGAAACCACTTCTGGATTTTCAGCATCTGCATTTGAATGCTTCTAATAGAGAAGTATGGATTATATATGCATATATATGTATGCATATACACAACAAATTTGTTGATATTTTTCTTTCCAGAGTGATAGGGATTGAACCCAGGGGTGCTGTACCACTGAGCTACATTCTCAGCCCTTTTAATTTTTTTTTAAATTTGAAGCAGGGTCTCATTAAATTGCCCAGGCTGGCCTTTAACTTATGATCCTCCTGTCTCAGTCTCCTGAATGGCTGTGATTACAACCGCACCCGACTAAAATGGATTTATTGAGATAAAATACACCACACAGCTCACCCATTTAAAGTGTACAGTTTATTGATTTTTTTTATTGTATTCATGGAGTTGTGCAACAAGCAGAATGTGTGTTTACCTTTGAAATTGACAATTGTTTTTATCAGCTTCCACAGTGTAAGAACTATATATAAATTTGGAAAATTGAAAATTGGAAATAACAGTAACAGTAGTAACCATAGTTTGAATTTTTCTGATGCTTTCAAACATACCATTTCATTTAAACATCCAACAACTACACGAGGCAGGTATCAATTCAATTTTAGATGAAGAACACTAGTACAAAAAATAAAATAGCATATCTGAAGTTTTTTAAAATATTTGGCAGAGCCAAGATATGATCTAATGTTAGTGCAAGGTGGCAAACCCTCACCCTTCTTCTTCAAGGATCGTATGTGTCTCATGAGATGTGATGATTCATTCTACTGAATTTACTGGTTTAAGATTTCTGTTATTGTAATACCTCCTTGTTTATTTTAATTCTGGGTTTGCCGTGTCTAATTGATCAGTTAATGTTTCTTTTGGAAACTAGCCACTCTGCTTCTACTTCTGTGTGTTGTCTAAGTTGTCTGGTTTTATTTAAAATTCACTTCTAAAAGCAAGCAACTTTCTCAGAGTACAGGGTTTTACCCAGGCCAGGTGCCATGGGGCAATGTGAGCAGATGAGGGCCCACTTGTAGTAAGGCCCTGGAGTCTTTGTAGTGGTTTATGAGTTATAAGATGAGAATTTCATAAGGCTAGTGTATATGATGAATTCTGTGAAAGCAAGGAGGACACATGCTCAAGTTTTGTGCTTTCATCACGCTATCGCAGTACTGCCATGACCATCTCATCATGTAACATCATGGTATGCTCTTGCTAAACCTGGAAAGAAACATCGGCATGAATGATCACTAACAAGCATTCCTCTGTACCTGTTTGGGATCGCCTGTACTCCTCTTTGTGTACTCTATGTATATATCTTCTACTGAAATTTGCACTCCTATAGCTTTCCTGATCCCATCCTATAAACTTCTCTCTTTTTACTGTTGATTTTAATACTGCTGCTTCCCTATGAAGTAGTTTGTCTTCCTTACATCAAGCTTACTGTAACTTATTTTTCCTGAAGATGAGTATCACCATGAGCATGTCCTTTACAAGGTGGTGCAAATTTCAGTTGATGAAATACGTAGAGAGATAGTAGACAAAGAAGAGTATTGCACAGTAACAGTAGCCCTGTTGAGGCATAAAACGAAATGTGCAGCAGTTCAATACAGGTTCAAGCGGTGCTAAGCAGACTCAGGTCATGATGATGGACAACTCTTAGCCACTAGGAGCTCAGGTCACAATGACAAATATTAATTTGAAAACAAATGATAGTTTGTTGTATTGTTGTGGCTTATCTTCATTCATAATATTTGATTAATTTTGAACTTAATATAATACTAGAGGCCTGTAAGTGAGCTTATAGAATGCATCAAGAGAAATCCAGAAAATATTGAGAAACATTGACCTGAATACACTAATCCTGAGAAACTGGGGAGGCTTTCACTGTGCAAGGTGTTGAGATGTGTAGGTTTGCACGCGTGCGCATGCGTGTGTGTGTGTGTGTGTGTGCACTAAGGTCTGAATGCAGGTGTGTGTGGCTGCTGAGCATATGGCCTACCACTAAGTACACCCCAGCCATAAGTACTGTTTGAGTAACAACATTTCTCCTCCTCTTCCTTCCATTTTTTTTCATTTAGGTCTTTTTGCTCTTAGGCTATGTAAATACCACTAGGTACTTCCCATCATTTGTAGTTACACTTCCTTTATTCAATCAGATATGATACCATGCATTTGATGATATTAGGACATTTAAGAAGAGAAACATATGGTCTTAAAAGCTCAGACCAAGAGTACTCTGAACAATAGGTGTGCTTAAACACATATGGAAGAGCCCTGATATCTATGTCTGAGAAGGACAAGGATATGCTCAAGAAAATATTCATCTTTGGGAAAAGCAAGATGCAGTAACTTGGTGCAAGGAAGAACACTGCATAAGGAAGGAACAATCTTAAATTCAGTGGTATACACCAAGCAATATACTTCAGACACACTTTTTCCCTCATAACCAAACAAAACTAAACAACTAAAAAGCACTCTTACCAAAGCCATGAAGAAAGAAAAGTGTAAAGAAAACAAGTTTTAATTTATCTAAATCTCTTAGGTATTTGGAGCACATGATAGTGCTATTTGAGCAAAATGCAGTGTGAAGGGGATGTGCTCATTTTAGGGAGGGAACTGCTGGAGCTCTCTCAAAGGAAGAGCATGGAAGAGAGCTCATTCATTCATGTAAATAAGGAAAATTTCATTAATAAATATTGTGCTACAATATCGAAGGTATTACATTGATAGAATATTAGAACAGTCAATTCTGAGGAGGAGATCATCATATCACATAAAGCACAAACAATTCTTGATGGAGATGAATAAGAAATTGTTGCATTGTACTGACACTAGATAGCATCTTGGTTTTGCCAATTATTTTAAACTCAGATATAGTATTTTATTGTTTTTCATCTTAAATTGAATTAATACCTATGTTGTATGGTTGTTAGATGTTTAAATGAGGTCATATGGCTGAAAGCACCTGACAGTTACAGTCAAGAGGGAAAACCTGTTAATGCAGATGAGCAAGGTGAGAGGGGCTAGAATCTAGAACAGAGATGGAGTTTGGTGTAAAAACATCAGCAATTCTTCCGTGCTATTAGGAAGGAAGGCAGAAGAGCATGTAAGCTATAGGAGAGGCCCTTTGGGATTTCAGAAATCTGCTGAAAGGAGAGTTCCCACAATTCTGAGAGTGGTGTTCAAACCCAGAAAATACAATCTGATTACTGTTGTGAGATCCTTCTTCATTCATTCATTGAAGAAAATTCCATGCTAGGCATTTATGCTAGTGGCTGTGTACAGAATGGTGAAAATAGTGAAAAGTTAGAGACCAGCATAACTTGGCAAAATGATTTTCATAGAGGGATGTCTAAAAATTCTCACGGGCAAATAATTACAGCATACTACTTAATGAAATATTTAGTTACACATTTCTTATGATTGATGTCATTGCTAAATGATGAACCAAGGATGAAAAGGAACTTAAAAAAAGGATGAAAAGGAGTTCTTAAAAAGGATTTAAGAAAGATTTTTAAAAAGATTCATGGATAAGGCTAACATTTTTATGACAGAGGGACATTATCATTTTAAGTTTTATGTCTATACGTTTTCAGTTATTAATATTTGAAATATCACCCCTTGAGAGAGCAACATAAGAAATACATTTAGAAGGCTGTGAAAATACAAATTTAGGTACTAAATGTGTCAGGATCCTTTAGTTGAACATGTGGTGGGATGATGCCTGCAGTAGAAGAAAGCACATTTGTGACCACACACACACGCATACCACACACACACACACCTCACATACCACACACACACACACACCACACACACACACCACACGCGCACACACACACACTTACTTTAGGTCTCCTGTGTTCCTGATCCTATATTCTGTTGTGTGTGTTGGTTTCCCTTCAGGTATTTGTTTTAATTAGCTCTTTTGGTGCTGTGACAAAAAGACCTGACATGAACAATTTAAAGGAGGAAAAGTTTTTTTTGGGACTCACTGTTTCAGAGGTCGCAAGTCCAGAGATGGCTAACTCCATTTCCCCGGGCCTGAGGTAAGGTAGAACATCATGGCAGAATTTTGTGTGGGAGGAAAGTATCAGGAGACATACAAAATCTGGAAGGAGAGAGAGAGAGAGAGAGAGAGAGAACGAACGAGCACTTTCCTCACCATGACAAAATATATATACCCCAAAGGCATGCCCCCAGGAACCCACCTCCTCCAGTCATACCCTGCCTGCCTATAGTCACCACCCAGTTAATCCATATCAATAGATTAATGCACTAACTGGTTAAACCTCTCACAACCCAATCTTTCACCTCTCAACTTTCTTCATTGTGTTACAAATAAGCTTTTGGGGATGCCTCATATCTAAACCATAACAATATTGAATTAAACCCATCAGCCACACCAACAAAAACTCCCAACTTAAGGAAGCAACAAGTTCAAACTTCTACATCCTTTTCCTCCTTGTGTGAAGAATACTTCTTAGAAGCATAATATAGTCATTATTTGTCAGAGTGTTTCATGTTCTTTTCTGAACAACTTTTCTTATACAGTCACAAAGCTGACACTGAGACCATGCTTGTGCTGTGTGAGTGTGGCTGAAGGGATCCACTCAGGTTGGGCTCTCTCCAGGTAATGGTCCTAGTACCTCTCCCTGGTTCTCACCACTTGTTAAAACTGGTAGAATTAAGAATTAAGCTTAACAGAGCAGAGCTTGCTCTGCTTTTTTAAGTAAAGAAGGCACAAGTTTACCTTCAGATCCTTGAGAATATGACAAAATTTCCTCTGAGTAAAACCAACATTTCTCTGAAGTTTAAAGTCCCCAACTCTATGGGAAAATTTCAGTTTCCTTCTTGAAAAATTAGTTTGTCTTCTATCATGGTGATGCTATCTGTTGTAGTCCAGTGGATTCTTGATTTTACATAGATTTGGGGTTTAATGGCATTTCATGAGGTTTGCATCCCATTGGCTTGGTGCTCCAAGTGACTTTAGAATGAAGAAGTTCAATTTCTATAATGTTGCCTCAGATTGTGATTGCATCTTAACTAAGGGATGAGTTAAGATTTTTATTGATAAATGTGAGAGCTGGATCCAGGTAATTCTGACTCCAAATTTGCCATTAAAATTCGGAAGATGAGCTGGGCACGGTGGTGCATGATTGTAATCCAAGAGGTTCAAGAGGCTGAGGCAGGAGGACAGCAAGTTCAAAGTCATCCTCAGCAACTTAGCAAGGCCCTAAGCAACTTAGTGAGATGCTGTCTCAAATTAAAAAAATAAAAACAGGCTGGGGTGTTGCTCAGTGGTTAAGCATCCCTGAGTTCAATCCCCAGTACAAAAAAAAAATCCCTAAAAACAAACATAAAACATCATCAGCAGCAGCAACAATTATAGCAACAACAAAACTCAGAATATGACTGTCAAGCATCCACTAATAAATATTATTATATGATATGGATATTGTTTTGCTTTTCTTTATTTAAACCAACTTCATATCATTGTGAAATGAAAAAAATGATCTTCTGATTGTTTTAAGCGGGGCATGAAGATTATTTTTAGTAGTGCAGTATCCTTTTATTATTTATCTCGTATCAATTTGTCAAAGTAGTTACTGGCATTCACATTTCATTGATCAAGGACACCAGTCTTTGGTTTAATTGATTTTCCTGAGTTTATTTCTGAGTAGTCAGTGTATTGGGGATTTTAATTTAGTCTTTCTATTTTCTTTTGGTCTATATTCTTTTTTCACTTTAATATATTTATACATCTTTTAAAAAAATATGATCTTTATTATCCAAAAATAGCATACAGAGATGTTGTCACACTCACATGTCCATGTACCAGTATGGGAAAAAAATAAGATTCTGACTGATGACTTCACACTTTTAACTTCACTCTGGAGAACATCTTCTTTTCTTTTTCTGGGCCAGCATGTTTGGGAAAATAACTCTCCATAGGCCATAACATTTCAGTTCTTCCTACTCTTTGGGGTAGGTGAACAAACCCATTAACTTTTCAATATAAAGGACTCCTGGCCAAACCAATAGCCAGAGATGTTCTGCTAAAATGTAGAAAATGACAGAAACCCCTTCCACCCACCTACAACCCCACTTTCAGAACTTCTCAGAGCATATCTTTGACATAACACTGAAGCCATTGACTTCCTAAAAATTGTGTACCTCTTTGTTTTGTAAAAAATAGTGGAAATATGTTTTTAAGAAAATAAGACTAAGTTTTAAAACAAGTAGAAGAGGCTTAGACTTATCTAAGCTTGGTCCATAGCAATGTAGACATGAAATCTCAATGTCACAGCTGTGCATTTCTCAATCCTCATACCTCAGAGATCTGAGTGTGCCAATAGGGCCAGGGTATCTAGAGAAGGGAGGTTTGCTGCCTCAGTCACATATTGGCCCTTGGGTCCTGATGCTTCTCCTAACTTGAGTTTGGAGGAAGGAGGCATTGCAGAACTTCCTGCCCAACTATTCCATTTTAGAATATTTTAAGCTCTTGAGATGTTCTACAACATTGAACTCTGAAGAAGGGGTTTTGGATGCTATCATTCCTTCTTATACAAGAGATTCGTTGGTCCCTAAAAGTTCCTGGTTTGGCAGCTGTAGCTCAGAAGTAGAGCACTTGCTTAGCATATGTGGAGTCTTAGATTCAATCCCCTGCATTATAAGGAGAAGAAGAAGGAGAAGGACAGAAGTTTCTACTTTTGTCAAGTACCAACAAATTGTAAGCAACAGAGGCAAAAGATCTTCAGTTAAAAAAAGTATCTCTTATGGTTGTGTACATTGTACTATGTGACCATAATTCAGTCACTTTATAAATAATGGCACTTTGAAAGCTTTAAGAAACTTAGTACATGTTTAAATATGGAATTGGATTTTAAGAAAATTATTTATTAGGAATCAGCAGTTTTGAAAAACACATGTATTAGGTTTAGATTAAGTTTTTCTCTAATCCTAGAAACTGGCAATTTACCAATAATTTAATTTGATCGTGGTTACTTATTGACCTAAAACATGCTTTCAGCATTCACTGTATTGAATATGTAATTACTTACTGATTCAGTAAAACTATCTTAAAGTATGCCAATATTTCTTAAAGAAATCAACATTTTTTCTTGAGTAATAATAATGAATTGAGAAGGAAAAAAGTGGTAAATTAGAAAATAGAAAATTTTTCACACCAAAAATTTGATATATATGTGATCCAAGTTCTAGTAATCATCAAAATTTTATTTCTAATTAATTGTATCACCATATAGAACTTGAGCATCTTTGGCAATACAGCACTGAGAACAGCTTATACAGTAATTTCAGGCAACAAATTTTTGAGAGACCTTTTATCCTAACATGTTAGTTCATGGTAATTGACAATTAATGCATTTGACCATGTACCTTAATTGTATGGGTGAGAACATATAGATGTTGAAACTCTATTGTCTTATCAAGCATGATCCTTTGAGAATCTGATGCTTACTGGTTAGGTAGTATCTTTTCTATTAAGAAAGAAATTGATGTCATTGGGCTTTGGGATGGAAAGCAGTGCTTCTCTCTTGAAGCAAACACTAGGGAGTGGACGTGTGGTTCAGTGTTCAGATCCGAGCGAGACTCCTGTTTCTTCTTGTTAGGATGACTGAGAGCAGATAAAATGTGAGGTTGTTTGCTGTGGGAGGAGGTGGCCACCAGAACAGTTAAATCATGGTCATGCAAAATATTGCACATGTAAAACAATCCAGGAAGGCTGAGATGAAATGATTAGATTATTAGAGCCTTGATCCAATCAGTGAGTTAATCACCATCAGTGATTAATCCTGATGGGGATTAACTGGTAACCACGGGCTGGTAAGGTGTGGCCGAAGGAGATGGGTCATTGGGGGTGTGCCATTAGGGTGTAGAGTTTGTATCTGGAGTATCTCTCTCTTCTCTCTGGACCCATGCCTTCCACCATGATGTTCTGCCTCCTTTCTTTCTTTTTTTTTTTTCAGTTTTTAAATTAGAAGTATATAGAAATACAATTGAGGGGGAAAAATTATCAAACCATCAATAACCAATGTATATATACTTAGTTATCCAGGGGTAATGCCAAATCATGGATGCCCAGCTTGGGTTTCCCCTGTTGCTGTTTTTCCCAGAAGAACTCTTGTGTTAAATGAGTATCTCATGGAGGAATGACATCTGCTTCTGAGATGGTTCCCCTATATTCCCACCTCCAGTCTCCTAGGAGTTCTTCATACACCCTCCCCCCTCCCCACCATCCTCCCTAAGCCTCCAAGTAACCTAGGGAGCCATCCCCCTATTACTCTGAGAATCATACAATTTGAAGTTATTGTTAACTTAGCCGTCTAACCTACTGCTTCCCCATGTATTCTAGCTTCCACAGATGAGAGATACCATTCGGCCCTTGAGTCTCTGAGATTGGGATACTTCACTTTGCCTAATTCTTTCCATCTCCATCCATTTGGCTGCAAAAGCCATAATATCGTCTTCTCTAATGGCCGAGTAGTATTCCATTGTATGTATGTACCAAAGTTTTTGTATCCACTCGTCCAGTGAGGGGCATCTGGGTTGGTTCCATAATCTAGCTATTGTAAATTGAGCTGCTATAAACATTGATGAAGCCATATCACTATTATATGCTGATTCTAACTCTTTTGGGAAAATCCCCAGGAGTGGGATAGCTGGGTCACAAGGTGGTTCCATCCTTAATTTTCTGAGGATTCTCCACACTGCTTTCCATAGTGGCTGAACCACTTTGCAGTCTCACCAGCCATGTAACAGTGTTCCTCTTTTCCCACAGCCCCTCCAACATCTGTTATTGTTAGAATGTTTCATTTTTGCCACTCTAACAGGAGTGAGGTGGTATCTCATTGAAGTTTTGATTTGCATTTCCCTTATAGCTAATGATGTAGAGCATTTTCTCATATATTTATGGGCTTTCTGGACTTCCACTGGAGAGAAGTTCCTTTTGAGTTCTTTAGCCCATTTATCAATTGGATTATTTGTGAGTTTGGAGTTTAGTTTCTTTAGTTCCCTGTATATTCTGGATATTAGCCCTCTCTCCGAGGTGTAGCAGGCAAAGGTTTTCTCCCATTCTATAGGTTCTCTCTTGATGCTCTTAACTACATCTAACCCCAAGGAATGGAGCCAGCCTTCTATTGACTAAGACCTCTGAAACTCTGAGTGTTCAAATAAACTTTTCCTCCTAAAATTGCTCTTGTCAGATCCTTGGGTCACAGCAGTAAAAAAAAGTTGACTAAAACTGAAAAAATAGACCAGCCAGAGACAGAAACTTACTTCTCATTTAACTTACCCTTACTCCTCACAGAACGTGCCTGTCCAGGGGGTGGGGGTGGTTTTTACCTGTGGAGAAGGGAGAACTAACTAGGACTACAGATACTGATCAGTTGTTGTACACATGAATATTTCCATTTCCTGAGAGACCTGGTTGTGTTTGCTTTTCCTCTTATATCCCCAAGATCCTTACAACACATCTCCATTTGTAGAAATTCATATTTGTGTATGCCTTCCTTACAAATTAAGATATAATAGTTTTAGAAAATAAATATCAGTGCAGTGGCATTTATTTGGGAGAAAATACAAATTTCTATGTTCAGTTCCTTTACGGATTATGTATTATTCTTGATTAGCCAAATTGACTTATATTGCTGGTTGTTCTTGAATGCTATTTTCTAACTTGATCAAATTTACATAATCAATTTATAACATAAGCTTATCTTAGCCCATGTTTTTGTGTCCGCTTTTTTGTGATTCTGTTTCCAGGTCAGGTTATGGAAGTATTGTTACTGTTAACTGGTACTGTAACATAAGGAATTAGGATGTGACCAATTAAATTTACATTGAGGCACTTAATTGTTTTCAAACGTTGTATCTGAAGACAAAATTAAATCATAATACATTAATTTCATAAATAATAACCCTCAAATTTACTGTTCTCCATAGACTTCATAATTCAACATCATTTTAGTCTTATGGGAAACAACATTTTCTGACAAACTGTATGATTTCTATATTTTCTTGATTGTTGGCTCTGAGTCTTTTTGAAAGACTTATCTTCTTTACTCTGATAAATTATAAATTAGAAGTAATCATTCTTAATTACCATGTGGATAGCATTATGCAGAAATATACTACACTTAATATAAATACTTAATTTTACGTGGTTAACATAATCCTGTGATTCTACATTTAAAGTTGGACTAAACCATGCTTTTAAAGGATTGTCTTTTCCAGCCAAATGAATTGTATTTAAATGTAAATTCAGTTTTATAAAGCTTAAAAATGATAATTTTTGACACATATAAATTTGAAAAAGATTATGGAATGAATTGCTACAGGAGCAGAAATAATCTTTCAATTCTTAATTAACGAAAAGGTATGCAGGTTCTGAATCTGTCATAGTTATGACAAATACAGAAAAAAGTTGATTATAATAAAGAAAAAGAATAGGAAAAGTATGCGATTGTCAAATTCATGAGAAAGGGAAAAATTAGCTGATGTAAAGGTAGAGAGGGAAACTTGCTGCTGAAAGTTTGAAAAGGTCTCTTTAGCAACCTTATTTATTGTTTTACACATTTCTGGAATATGACATTTTTATAGGTTAAATAAGACTTGTTTTCACTGTTTAGATTAAAAAATATGTCATGAATGACAATTGGGATTTGCTAAGGAATGGAGGATATCTGCCTATTTATACGTGAGCAATACTAGAAATGATCCCCAAACAGTACATAGTGCCAATAATTAGAGTCAGCAAGTGAGAGGATATAGACAAAATATTTTGGGGTTTCTGTACAGTTGGTTCTTTTGAAAATATTTTCCTGAAAATCTAGGTTTCTGGGCTAAAGGCAGGCCTTGGGAGTCAATTTGGAATCAGGTAGTAAAAGAATCCTGGAAAAACTTCCCGAAATCCACAGGTACATGTGATCTCTCTGGATCATGAAGATTTTTCTTCTTTAGAAAAACCAGAGGTACTGGATAACCTGGCCATTAGCATATGCATTCATATTTGAAATGCTAAGCATGAGATCTTGGTATCCTTTCCATCCACCCTCCAAGAAGCGAAGGTTTTTCTCTCATTTTGAGAAGGAAGGGGAGGAGGCAATTGCCTTTTCCTTTCCTATGTAAGCACATAAAAATCCAACAGTTCCTCTCCTTCATTTGGAGTAAAGTTTTGTGTGTGATGTATTTGACCTGACTATTATTTAATCATCCCTGGGATAAGAACTGGGATGTGAAGAACAAAGAAGCAGTCATTATTACCTTTTCAGTGATTAATAATATCTGTATTTGATCCAGAACACCTCAAATACACATTCAGGGTAAGAAAATTAATAAAGCTGAATATTAAAACCAAATGAAGACTAGTGATGAAATGATCAAAAGAAAATACTTGATGATTAATATCTAGATCAAGGATAGAGTCAGCAGGTTTCGTAATGCTAAACTTTTAAAAAGTCCTGTTTTTGAACTTGTGTATAGTGCCACCTTATTAGAACATGTTTTGAAACTATTTGTAGAAAATATAAACTGCTAATATACAGTTTATATTTTATTTATCTGGAACCTAAATTGAATTGATTATAACTCATTGTGATCATCAAAGGTACTAAAGTAGCACCTCACTAAAGTGACTTCCTTATTACTCCTTGTAGTTGTAGGTCATTGTTTTAGGTTGAAGTTTCCACCTTTATATAGATTAATTTTATTATTATTAATGCTGGTGATGGTTTCCAGTCTATAGAGACTTCATACTACAACAACCGCATGTAGTTTCTTAAAATGGTGGAAAAGTTGTATTTTGCCCATTTTTACATTCCTTTTAGTATTTTTTTCATAAATAGAAGTTCCAGTGTAGTTCCTGTCAGAAAACAATAATCAATAAAGCAATACCTGTGACACTCAGCCTTCTGTCCTTGCTGACCAGTACTTACTGGCAGCTGAAACAAAGTGTAACAGGAAGATATGACTCCTGTGGACTGGGGTTGGAACAAGTGCGGTTTGATGTTTTCAAAAAGTTGGAGGAATGGATTAAAAATGAAATTTTAAAAAGTTCAAACGGATGTTGGCTTAAATGCTACAAAAAAGAGTTGGAGAATGTTTTTTCAAAGAAATAACTGCCATTTGATGACACTGACGAGGATATTAAAGATCACAGAGTTGCTAGAATCCACTTTCCACTTTCTAGTCCTGTGGTAAGAAATCCTATTAGCAAAATATTTGAAATTTATCTAAAATGTATAACTTCAAAGTATTCATATTGACCACAACATGAAGTTACTTAAGAAATGTGTCAAACGTACTTCACAGGAAGTGTCTGAACAAAATGAAAAACATTAAAAACCATGCATATGTATTCTCGGGCATTCATGCCCTACATCTTGTAACATTTTATAGAGCATGGATATTAATTCACTCTTTTGCATTTATGAGAAATCAAGACAGAGCCAACAGCTGGTGCCTCATAATTTCCATTTTCAAGATAGTGATACTGCACAGGATTTAATCACCTTTCCTGTAACTGATGCTTTTCCCCTCAGAGCTTACTTTTTCTGGTATGAAAAGATCTATGGATTCTGCATTTACTAGGGCTTCTGGGAAACATAACAGATTAACAAATAGATTTAATGAATAGAGTTTTGGTGGGAGGTTTATAAGAGCATCTCTGAATTGATTGTTTCCTGATGTTGGCACATGGAAGCCGGGGAAATGCCTTATTGCTTCCACACCATTTCTCTGAGCTTAAGCCCCTTGTTGTTCTTGCCAATGTTGTGGACTTTAAGAAATGCCAAGTTGAGACATTAGTTTTTAAATGGTGGTTTGAACAGACATATTTATGCCTGTTCCTTCATGAAATCACAAAAAAGTGAGAGAAAATAATTTTAAGATGCTTATTCTGACAATAATAAAGACAATAAAAGAAGAGAGAATAGGAATAAAAGTCTGGAAATTCAGAAACAAGTTGCTGAGCGTGTCTCAGAAAACTGAATTTTATCTTGGCAGTGGGTAAAATTAAATTGTTTTTCTCACAGCCTCCCCAAAAGGCCCAGAAATTGTTAGAGTTCAGGAACTTTGTAAGGGATAGATAAAGGTAAGCTAACAATCAGAAAATTATTTCAAGATATATTTGCAAAATACTTTCACCCATATTCCCTCTCTACTCTGGAACCAGAATGTCTGTATCCTCTTATTCTGACAGATTTCTGGAGATTTGTTATTTGAAGAGCATAAATTGAAGTCTCTATAGTAGAAACAGAGGACAAAATGGAAAGTACGTGTTATATACTGAAAACAGGGATAAAATGAACATTTACATAGTAAATAGGGAAACCCTATGCCATTTAATTTCTAGAATGCTGTAAGCAAAAGTTATATCATCAAGGTAAGAGGATAAATTAACTTTTCAAGGTAGTCTTTCAGGATTCCAAAGAAATCACTTAACAAAATAGAGATAAAGGATTCTACAGTGAATCAGAATAGTTCAGCACCGCTCAGAATCGATATCACACACCCATAGACATGGAGACTTTAATCTACTTTTGATAGACTCACACATAAAAAGCAAATCATCAAAGATTATCAGACACTTGAAGAAATCTGAAAAATAGGAGCTGAAGAAACAAACAACAAAATATCAGTTTGGAATAAACAGAAACACCAGGAGGAGGAGGAGTGAAGGGACAGAGAAAGAGGACCTAGCATGGATTCATTTTCTATTTGTTGAGTTTGCAATTGATGAGAGCAAAGGGAGGCTATTCATCCCATAAAGCCACACCTAATGAATTGTTTGGCCATTGGTTGGTTGAATAATGCTTGGGTGTAAGAAGAGTTATTTATTCTTCCTACAGACATGCTGTAGAGAATTTAGACTAGTCTAAATATTGCCTCTGCTTTAGCATTTCAATCATGGGATAATTATGGGAATGCAGAGATATTTCAATAGTGAAACTCAAGAATCTATGATTCATAACTGTACTATAATAATTTTATAGGGAAATTGTACAATTTTGAGGTATTCTATTTTCCTTGACTTCTAGACAAGTTTTTTTATGTACAAATCATCAGTCTCTGTGTGTCCATCCCTTCATACTGTAAGTATTGTCGAATATGTCTGTATGTATATGTGCACATGCACACAGATACACTTGTATGCATGTTTTCCAGAAGGACTCCCATCACTGGTGGTTAATCACAACAAAGTATTCTATTTTAGGTAATTTTATTTTGCCCTAGTTCTCCTATTTTTAGAGAATAAGTGGGGCAGCTTCTCATGAGCCACATATCTTAAAGGTTGGCTGATTTATACCAAATGGAATTTTCTCTCCTTTAGGACTAGACATGTTCATCTGAACCCTAAATTTATTTTTAGAAATATGTGACTACTTGGTCAGATATGCATCTCTCTTTCCTAACAGTCATAAATGAGGAGACATGGCGAGAGAACTCACACACTAAACATTCAGGAACAAGAATTATCAGGGAAAACAGACAGAGATGGGTGTGGTACCCGGGTATGAATCTTCCTTTGCTCATTGCATTTTAGGTCAGTGCCAAGTCTGGGCTGGGAAGCGGATTCTGCATAGGCATATGGGGAGTTCATCAGTACCATTTTGAGATGCACAATAGGGAAGCACCAGCCTTCCTTTGGAGTGGTTACTGAATAGGAAACAATTGTGATGGGTCTGAAAGAACCTAGGCTTCACTACTATTTTCATTGAAGAAGTCTGGATGTCCCCTATTCTGAAGGGTTCATGAAGTCTAAAGTTACTATTATATTTGGGAGGATTGTTGTTGATGCCCATGCTCAGGGACATACCCATTAACATTTACTGTTTTCTGTGATAATGTATTTCCAGTCCAAGCATTCTGCTATATGAACACCATACTGGTTTTTCTCCTGCACCAGTGAGCGTACTTCAGATAATGTCAGGCATATTGAGGAAGGTTATTGTGGGGATAGTAGGAAAACACTGGTTGTTATTGAGGTGACCACTCTGGCTATGTGCTAGAAGTTGTAGAAACATAATAGAAGAAAAAGTTTCTCACCTAGTGAGAAAGGAATATTTAATTTATCAGAGGCTACAAGTGGGTATTCATTGTCTTATACTCAGATTCATTCAGAACTGCCACCAAGTGCATTCTGGTCTCAATTGCAATTTTCATGGTGTTTTTTTTTTTTTTTTTTTTTTTCTAATCTATACTTGACTTAGCAATCACAAAGAAAGAGAGAACACTTTTTCTAATCTATACTTGACTTAGCAATCACAAAGAAAGAGAGAACACTTTCAGGACCTGGTAATACTTCTGCTGTGTTCCTGAAACCTCTTAGTGAACTCAATGGCTCTTAATTTTCAAGGTTTAGGACAAAGTTATTTAGAATGTCTCTTTCCTCTTTTCCAGTGATAGAAGTGATTGGGAGATACATGAGAAAAACTGTAGAGGTCTGGAGGAGGCAATATCTACCAAGCTTCTGTCTGACAAAGTCCAGACTTGGGGAAGGGCTCAGCAAAGCCAACATTCCAGGATATTGCCAAAACCATCCCTTCTGGAAATTGGCTATGTACTCAAATTGGAAATAACTGATATGGATTGATGAGGAGGGTACTTGTTTAGCACATATAGAAGTCATGAAAAATGAAGCTGTATTGACTTCAAAACAAAATTAGAAATAGAAAGCAAAATAATTAGAACTAAAGAACAAAAGAAACAGTATATGTAAAAATTGCCTTTCCTGTCTTTGTGGAAGTCAAGTTTTAACTTCTTAGTCTGTAGGTTGGGATGCACAAATCTTATGATTAACAATTATAGGACTTAAGATAGCTACGGATTGTCTACAGTAACAGGGTGGTTTTGGATTAGTAGTTAATTAGTGTATAAGGGCCTATAACATAGCTAAGTAAGAAACATCTGAAGGGTGTCAGAGTCTTAGGAAAGTGTTTGTTCTGACCTTTATCAAAACAGGGATAAAGAACTAAGAACAACATTATCCTTTTTGAAAATAAAGCCCCTTTTTAAATACAGTACATGAAATAGTTCATGAAGATTTGACCATGAACTAATGATAAAGTGGATAGTTTTGTGTCTGGTGCTCTGAAACAGTTTAAATGGTTACGGTGGTCAATTTGGTTAATGAGGCAGATGATGAAAGCATTGTTTATGTACCTGTATAAAAGAACTCAACAATAAAGAACAGAGGGCATTTTGCTCAAGCAGGGTGTTGTGTCTGCTTGTAACTTGCCCGGGAGGTCCAAGTTGTTCCTCTGCCCTGACTCTGCTCATCCTTAGGGGAACCCTAGGAGTTGCTGGGGCTGGCCCCTGTCAGAAAAGTCTTCCTGAGACTTTTCTTAACCTGTGAATGTCAACCTTATTAATATATTCTGTACCAGATAGTGTCTGCTTTTGAAATGCCCGTAAAAATGGTAGTAGAAAATATGGAGGAGAAAACAAAATCTGCATCCTTAGGGTAGTTATGAGGCATTGCTGGAAATTCTTTGTTTTTTGTTTTTTTGTGTTATTTTTTTTTTCCTTTTGGAAAATTCAGTCTCTACTCTCACAGGTTTTAGGAGGATTGATCATGGAATTGGGATATTTTGCTTAGAGAACACAGTGTGTGATCAGGGTAGTGGACTGAAAGAATAGGTCAATATGCTTAAAACTGATTCCCATTAAAACTGCCTTACTGGAAAAGGAATTAATTGGAAACTCCATGGAAACTGGATAAAGTCCAATAATTTATCCTAGCCAATTGTAGGACTTGGGGCCCTAGACCTAGATGTTGCCAGTGAAGATGTATCAAATTAGTTATGTCTACTTAATATAGTACCCCAAAGCTTACTGACTCAAAGCAGCCACCATTTACTATTTTTCATAGTGTATGTATAGGATGGCTTGGCATTTGTTTATCTGGGCTGAGATTAATTGGTTTTGACTGTTTTGTCTCATATATTCTGGGGACGGCTGGTCGTTGGCTTATCTAGAATTACTTCAGCTTTTCTCCAACTGCGTGTAATATGCCTCTGGCAAGCTTATTTGTTCTTATGGTGCCAGAGGGCACAAAATAACAAATAGATAGGCACATATACTCTTCAGTTTTATCATTAATGTCTATTTGCTAATATCCCCTTGGCCAAAGCAAGTCACAGGCAGATCTCAGATTTAAGGGACTAGACCAGAATTTATGGGACAAAGGAATTGGGAACAGGGTCCTTACATAACTTTTGGCATTAATGCACTCAATATATCATAGTCCACTCTGTTTGAAATTAGTTATGTGCCTCCCAAATGTAAAGTTTATCCCCTTCAAAGGCCACACAAAAGTCTCACCCAATCACAGCCTTAGGCTGAGTCAAGTATCTTGCTGTATTCCTCAAATCAGGAAGTGTTCTTGATCCAGAGATCTATGAACATGTTTATCAGTACCACCTATACCCAATGTGGATTAGACTGGAGCAGTACAATCGGAACAAGCATGTCTGTTCACAAAAGGAAAGAATGAGAACCACATGGTAGTTGTTCATAGCAATTCTGAAGTCTAGCTGGGCAGATGCTAGGTTAGGGTCAGAGACTATTCCTGGACTGAACCTAGTTGTTCTCTTGGAAGTGGCTCTTCAGTTCACTATTGTCTAAGGCTCTTTGCTGAACCCTCTGGGATATACTAGATTTTCCATGCTTCTTGACTACTTTAAATAGGGCACGACTGCTTTGAGTGGTTTTATCAGCGGATTTCCCATCTATAGAAAGTTTGTACGCAGCATGCAAGTCACTGGAAGTTCATATTTTCTCTAAGATCACATAGCTCAATGTGATGGTTTTATCAAATTTTAAAAATGTGAAGTAAAATATGCTGTTACTCATTAAACAAAATTATGACTCTAGGAAATCTTATTTTGTTTTTTAAAATTTTAGCATTAATTCTTTCCAAGGACAAAAAGAACAAAATAACATTGCCTGGAGTAGTTGTGCTGCCATGGTAACGGGCTTCTGCCAATGAAGTATACTATTCAACACTTTTTTTCATATATTGCTGTGCCCTGCCCCAAAGCATTGTCTTCTCCATTTTGAAATGGGGAAATTGAGAATAATATAGAACAGTAAGAGTATGTCATTTCTCATTGACATTAATAGTATGTATATCTTTTATTACACTATAGTTTCCTTAACTATGCTTTATAATCAAGTGACTTTTAACCAACTATATTTTAAATATCCTTAAAAGAATGACAAGTGGGGGCTGGAGCGGTGGCTCGGCGGTTACAGCGTTTGCCTGGCATGCGCAAGTACACGGGTTCAAACCCCAGCACCCACGTACACAACTGTCAGAGCAATGAAGGCCATGTGAAAAACTCAATAAAAATTGATTCTCTCTCTCTCTGTCTATGTCTCTCTCACTGTCCTTCTTTAAAAAAAAAAAAAGAATGACAAGTGTTTATTATAGACCTTGAATTTTTTCATAGGGATTAATTTGTTTTGTAATATAGGTACCTACTATATTATATTATATTTTTGTGTACCTACTATGCCTAGTAGGTACACAATCAATATAATTTCAAGAAAACTTAATTTAAAATTCTTTGCTAATTTAAACCATTCTCATATTTCACACTTAAAAGCAATAAATTTATAGCAGTTTAATGTATTTTAATGTATTTACTTCAAGATTTTAAATTATTTTTTCTAATGTTAACCATATTCTGCTAAATGATTTTCCCTAACTGGATTCTAATATTTTATATCTCTTTTCCTCTGTAAGAAGATTATGGAACCAATGACCTCTCCTTCTGGGATGACACAGATAGTATTCAAGTTTCATTGAGAAGGGTTATCATCAATATATTCTGTAATTGTTATTTTAGGAATATCTGTTGATTTGCATTTATGTAACTGCTTCTCAAATCTCAGGCAAAAAAATCATTTGAGAAAATGTGCATGTAAATGAGCTACTGCAAACGAGCAATAAACATCAATAAGAGTAAGCAATTATATTTACTCTAAAGTTCCAAATGGGGGAAATACATAAGTTTCAATAACATCAGTATCAGTATAACCATATTTACAAGAAAAAATACACTAGGAGGTATGGGAATAAGAAAAGAATATAATACAAACATAAACAGAATAAAACAAATAAAAAATTAAAATTCCTATGCCAAGTCTTTAAGACTTGGAAGAGAGATGGCCTCCCTAATTTCTTTTTTTCCTCCTTACCTTCCTCATTCAGTAATATGCAACGATAAATAGGCTAACATTTATTACACATAAATATTATGGGATTGACTTGCAGATGTCATGGGAAGAAATACCTAAGCTACTACCTTTTTTAGTTCCTATTGTAATGGATGCAAAGAGCAGTTAGAATACAAGTCAAGCAGAATTCTCAATCAGTAATAATAACAACACCTTGCCTGAGCTAACAGACAATGGTTTGTGCTTTTTCATTTACTTCTCAGGGATGAATTTTGTAGAGTCCTCTTGGTAAATGCTCAAAAACTGTTGTTTAGTGAGATAGTGTTTTTTCTTTAAAAAAAAAAAAAGACTACTTTGTTTCCACACCATTTTTATTATCCAACTGTAGTGGTGATTGGAAAGGATATGTGATATGGCTATTAATGGAGGTAAGTACCAAAATTAGTCTATTATCAAATCATAGAAATTCTCATGACCTCAAATCTCAATGTGTAAGAGAAAGGGCAGAATTAGAAAATTCAAAGGTGTTTTAATTTTTACATCTTGAGGAATATTTTTGAAGACCTGAAAATCTGTTTGGCCATTATTATGATTTAATTGTATTTCGTTTTTCAAGACTCAATCTATGATTTTGAAATGCCAACTTCATGCCAGGAAAGTGAAATTCCAGGACAGAAAAATGAATCAGACAAACATTTTCTCAAGAGTTCATAATCTATTTGAAAAGATAGAATAAATTATTGCTGTAATAAGACTATACTGGTGATGTGACAGGATTCTCATGTGATTGATCCTACTTTCACCTGGAAAGAAAGTAGCTGGGGAGTCCAAAGATACCAAGCATCCTAAAAGATGATTGTCTTTGATTACTAATTTCAAGATTTAAGGAGAACATGTAAGGACAAATATGTGGATGTCCTCATGTTACAAAATTATAGGGGAATTGAATTTATTTTATTCCCTCATGCTATTCTTTTGCTAAAATATTGATTTTAGTGTTTTTCCAAAAAAAAAAAAAAGGGCTCTGGGAAGGTAGTCAGGACATTTCCTAGAGAACTTTGTCATATTAATGAGGTTGCATTTTAATTAACAATGACCTTAGTTTTTGCTTGGAATTTGAAATATATAGATTGAAGGAGAGAATTACACCACTTAGTGGGGGCACAGACACATTATTCTTCAAGCTGTGTTTCAGATTTAATTTCCCTTATTCAACTCTTAAAAACCTAAAGAGATCTTGTGGAGATAGTTTTCTTGTTGAACTAGGCTAACTCACTTTTCTCAGCACTTAAATTGCCACTAATTGTTATATTGTCACCAGGGTCATTTCCCTGTGTACATGTGGTGTTTTGGCATTGAATGAGCCTTGAGGTGCATAGTGAGAGATGATAGAATAGAAAGCATGTGCTCAAACCAGTTCTGTTCTTGAGCTGAAAAGGGACTCCAATGTGTGGCTGTCGATATTTCTGTTTCTTCCACTGAGGTGAACAAGTAAAGATGCCTAAAAACCAAGTAAAATGTATATATAGGTACTCTGAAAGAATGCCAGAGATTTGATGAGGCAAGCAATAGAGCTAAAATAGCAATCAACTAACAATTATTAGCATGCTCACTGATATAGATTTGGATTAATAAGATGATATAAAGAAACTTTAAAAAAATCAGCCATGTCTGACAAAGTGCACCATCATGGCTGAGTTCAAAGAACATTTTATCTAATTGCTGCTTTGTAGCAATATTCTTGATGGTGAGAATTATTTGTGAAACTGAAAGTGAAAAAGTAACCATCTTCATATGTTCTCCTTTGCTTAGTGACTGATGCATCTGTCCTAGGTGACATTTAAATAAATGAAGTGCATTTTAAAGCTTCAATGAAATCAGTTGATATCTGGAAATTATGTATTGAACTGCTGCAATAATAAGTCTAATACAAATCAGAGGAGCAGGAACTTTGTGTTTTATATCAGCTAGTTTAGTTGGATTTCTGAAGTCTGTAGGATTTTTCTTCTTCAGATGAAGTCACTGAATAGCTATTTGGCAGCATAATTGCATTTGAATCTCATCCAAACAGTCAGAAATCTCTTACAGAGAAGCAAAATCTTAGGAGCATCATGAAATTACAGTTTAAAAATAAGAATGGGTGGACTGGAGCAGTTGGTATGCTTGCCTGGCATGCACAAGGACCTTGGTTCGGGCCCCAGCTAAACACAACTAAGTGTTTGAGAAACAGAGGCCAGGTGAAAAAATAAATAAAATTGGATCTCTTTTTCTCTAAAATGAATGAATAAGTAAGAATATAATTCTCATGTTTTTTACAAGTACAAGTGGGCCAGGGTTTTTGTGACATACATCTAAAAAATTCTTCTAAACACTTTGGGGAAATTCTTTAAGGCTGTCCACTGTCTGCATGTTTAAAATATCTGCATCTGTAACTTTTGTCAGTTTTCCATCCCAATCAATCCATGTGACTTTCTGGATGAATTAATCAATAGAGAAGCACCTTGGAATCCACTGTGAAATAGCATGTTTCTCTCCTTCACACTATTCAGAGTGGTTACAAATGATCTCTAAATATTCATACTTTTTATTATCAGCAAATTGAGTTTCACAATTTAGCTGAAATGTTTGCTTACCGTTTTTCATAGTGTTAATAATGTATTTATTTTCAAGACTGAAATATTCCATAAGAATTATTTAATGAAGTAGCTATTGAAGTTTGGGGAATCACTCACACTTCTGTACCTCTCTCCTTCACCAGAGTTCAGACCTAAAGTCCCACTCTGTCTTAAGTTAAAATTATGAATATAACTACTGTCTGTCTGAGGCCAAAGTTAAATAACTTGCTTAAATTATACTTCTAAATTAATCTTAGCCTTACAAATGTAGCCCTGTTATCCTGATTTTAAATTGGTGCTTTTGTAATACCAGGCAGTCTCCCAAATGTCAAAGGTTAACTGTCTAAATCTCTAATCATGGCATGATCACATGGCTCATGTGACCTTGGGTTGTGCCTTTACAGGCCTTGCATCAAACTACTTAACAGCATTTGTTCTGTTTCTTAGGCGCTCCCATTAAATGGTGATTCCATCAATTTCTTAATTCATTTTGGTTTTCTACTCTGGAAGTTGGAGTTTGATTCAACACTCAATTCCCTGGTTCTGTTGGTGAGTGGGCCTGAGCAAGCTGCAGGCCTCTGCAGCAGAGAAAGCCTGTTTTAATGCTAGCAGCATCACAGCAGGGGATGCCTACCAGAGACAACTCCAGGGTGGCAGCCAACAAAGCCAGTATCTTTTGTACTACTATCCACTGGAGGGTTTATATAGCACTTAAGTCAATGCTATTGATCCAAATTTATGCTAATCAGAGTTTGGAAAAGTACCGGTACTATTGGTTAACCCTGGAGCCTGAATGTGCATTCAGATCTGCCCTATCTCTGCTTTGTTGCTACTTGTTGGGAAGGAGCAGGCTGAGGTCTTGGGATCATGGTCCTTGGGAGTTCTTTCTGGAGCAGACATCTGCAGTGGGCATCTGCTCAGTCTGGGATAGACTGGCTGGGCTTAGCCCTGGCTCCTCTGGCCTTGGCCTGTACTGACCTGGGGCGCTACACTTGGTGCAGGCCCATGCTGGCCTCCATGCTCCAGCCTGCTTGACCTGTCGCCCTGCTGCTCTGATACAGGACTTTGCCTCACACTGACCACTATTTTTCTTAGAGTAGTGTGAGATTTGGGTTAAGTGGGTATCCAGTGATGCATGATCAGATAGATATAAGTTGTGAACTTAAGTTTCTTTTCTATTTAAATACAATATATTTATAGATACAGCTCAGGAAAAAGAAACAAAGGAATTATTCCAGAACAAAAAATGCATCCTTGGTGTTCGTTTTCATGATTTCAGATCTTGTCTACTTTTTATATGAATTCTGAAATTGGGTCTAAATAAATAGTATTGCCAATTTACAGGGACCTGTTCTCTCGGAAGAGAACAACAGCAAACAGTTCCTTTATCTTTTTATACAGCTGATTTCAGAAGACTAACTTTTATTTGTATACTTTTAAACACTACAGAAGTTCTTTAGGTCTTTGAATAAATTGTGATCTCTGGGATTGCTCTGTAGAGCAAGTTTAACAGAGGAGAAAAAAATAATACCAGACCTTCCTTATTAATTTTTTTCTTTTACCTTTTAAGAGAAATCGTATATGCTTGTGAAGAATCATGCATGTCCAGTTCTATGAGTCTGAATTCAATACTTGCTCAATCAATGTGGAGTTGATGAAGCTGTGTGGGCTGGAACAAAAGGATAGAATGCCCAAATAGCTTGAATTTGGTCCTTGTATTTTTTTATTGAGGATTTTAATCTATTTTCAGCTATTCAATTTGTATTGGACTTCAAATAATTTTTTAATAATGAGACTAGAGATAAAACTACACAAATGGTCAATTTATGTATTAGAAAAGATATTTCAAAGAAGCTCCTGATGAAAATGTTTCACCATGTAATTAAATTTTCTTATCTTTCAGCAACTGAAAGCAACAGCAGCATAAGAAAAAAATGTTTGGGGTCTTTTATCAAACATCCGTTGTTTTTTAAAATGAGGTACACATTAAATTTGAAGAAATATGCCATTTGAATACTCTGAACTAAAAATATACATGACAGTGATCTCATTTCCATTGCAAATTCCAATCTGCCTGGAATTAAGAGGCAGAGATTATTTGGAGGCAGGTAAGCTTTTTCTTGGATACTTTAAGTTTATTTGCTTAATTAGGTTTGCTCCAATGCTCCACAGACATCCTGAGGGTGCAGAGTTAGGGGTCTGCACATCTTCAAGTCAGCCGATGAGGGGGGGAATAGTGAGTTGGAGCTCTGAATTTAGGTATTTAGCTTTGTTCATCTAATGGCTGCACAAGTTAGAAAAACTAGTAAAGCCCACTTACATTGATTTAGGCTAAATTATTTTAACTGTAAAAGGTTATGACTGGAGGGATCAGGGAAAGAGAAAACAATCAGCGATTAAGCACAGATTCCATTAGCCAGCTGCTGTGCGAAGTGCATAACATCCAGCTTCTCATTTAATCCTCATAACAATTCCACGAGATAGGTACTATTCTTTTCATCTTTTAGTTGAGGAAACCAAGATATTGAAGGGAAAATAGTTTTCCCAAAGTAGTTAGTGAAGCCAGATGTTGAATTCAAATTGTTCCTCATAGTATTTTCCATGAAACAACCCTGAGACATTCTCATTTTAGGGAATCACATTTCAGAGCTTAAGTGAATTTCCTAATACCCTACAGTTTGTTGGCAGGAGAGCTGGGATTTGCATCCAAGTTCTCTAGCTAGTCGAGTCAAAGGAAGTAAAATCAGATTTACTGAGAAGTGCGTTCTTAAAATGGTCACATAATATTTAAATGGATCAGAGCTGGGCAAGAGTTCACTCTGGTTTGTGGAGTGGGCACATTGCCAGTTCCTTGGTGGTTAATTCCTTTGATGGAAATGTTCTCCAAAACCCTACTAAGACTTGAAGCTCTGCCAATAAACTGTACTGCCCCCTGCTACCTGTAGGTGGTGCTCTCTGTATTCAGGAAAATTTGCTGCCCACCACATAGTTATTAGTCCTAATCCAGGGTTATAGTGGCTTTGACCACTTTCTACCCTTTCATCCTTTTGAGCTTCATCTCTGCAGTGACCTCTTCCTACCTTCTAACAAAACCAGATATAACGAATAAAAAGAAAAGTAATCAAGGTAGGCTTTGTGGTTGATAAGTGGCGTGTAGATCCAGCTATTGATCTCACTGTCAACCTGAGATACTTATCTGGACCACATTCAATCCAGCTTTATTTGCTACAAAGTTAATTCTGCATTGTAATTTCTACCTGTCTCCTAGGTCTTTGGAGTCAGGCCTCCTAACTCATATATATTTGATTGCTGTCTTCATAGTAATGATTCAAGATAGTTTTAGCCCAAGTACTTTAAAAGGAGTAAATGAAAATCCTTAGTGCTTAAGTGACCACAAGACTTCAGAGATGAAGATAGGATCTGAATTCAAGCATCTGATGCAAAAACTAGTTTTCTTACCCCACTCTATGTAGGATGACCTTACATTGTCTGGGATAGTTATCAAGTGTACTGTTGCCTTGACATAATTATTATAAGTGCCCCTTTTCATTTCCAGATGGTCCTAGTCTGAATGATAAAGTCACTGAGTGACTTTACCTCCTTTAGTGCTATGGAATTGTAAGCCTTGACCTCTACTTTGATGAATACTTTTTTTTTCTATAAAGAAAAGATATCAGTGAGGGACACTTGCTATTTTTTTCTGAAGGTATATGAAAAGTTCTATGACTTCTGAAGTCAAAAACAGGGAGATTGGCATTTCTTGAACTTCCTGAGCTTTAGCTGGGGTGGAACCTGCTTTACACGGTTTTGGTGTGAGCATACTTGTGCTGCTGATGTGAGTTAAGATACTAGCTGTTGAAGTCCCATGGCCCCCTTTAAAGACTGTTCAAGCTATCAGTGGAATGTCATTGTTCACATAACTGCAAGGACCCGTGGCTGCTGCGCTCACATTTGGCAACAGCTAAAGTTCTGGACTAGCTTGGGTTTCATGATTTTTCTTGAACTAATCATTGTGGAAAAAGGCATAGAACTGCCCTAATTAACTAGATATACAGTAAAAAAGTATCAAGGCCTCAAAACATAGAGCATTGGAGAAAAGTACTTTCCTAAAAAAGATAAGAATGAAGAATGGGAAATAGATATAGCAAACAAAACATTACCACAAAACAGAACAAGCACAGATTATTCTCTGTGATACTGATCTTTCTCAACTAAATAAATATCTCTGAGGGAAAGTTCCTGTAATCACAAAGCATTTGTTTTTCCTGTAGGTGACATGAATGTGTCCCTAACATGGTCAGTTTTACTCTGGAAGGGACACTAAGGGAGGGTACTAGTATTTTCTCAATTTATGGAGAGCTACTTTAGGACCTTTTGTTTTAAAATCAAGCACATGCATGTGAATAAACATTGCTGAAGGAAATTGCCACCAGGTGAGTATCATAAAATACCACACACTATCATCTAATAGTCATGAAGGTCAGAAATCCAATGTTAGCCATGTGGCTAAAATCTCTCATCTTCAGGGTTGAGCTCCTTCTGAAGGCTCCAAGAGTGTTTCCTGGTGACTTCCTGCTTCCAGAGGCTGCCTGCATCTTAGTTCATGGCCCCTTCCTTCATCTTGGAAGTGCACTCCTCCAACTTCAGCTTCCCTCCTTACATGCTTTGTGACTCTGACCTGCTAATCTCGCTCTTAGGCCCACTGTGATTGTAGATGCCCTCCAATCATGATGACCTGGTTTATCCAGGACAATCGCTTAATCTTTTATTTATTTTTCTTTATTTTATGAGAGAGGGACAGTTAGAGGGAAATAATCAAATTTTTTTAGTTTTTCATGTGGCTTTCATTGCTTGGACGCATCATTTTGTGTGAGGTGCTGGGGTTTGAACCTGCATACTCATGCATACCACGCTGCCGCTCCAGCCCCAAATCTTTTAAAGCCTTAATTTATTCACATCTTCAAAGTCCCTTTTGTTTGCTGAAAGGTAACATATTCACAGGTTTCAGGGTATGGAATGTTGGCTCTACCCTACCATGCTTTTCTGAATTTGGTCAGCCTTGGTCCTCTCATTTATAATTGTTTCAATCACCACTCTAGCTCTAAAAAGAGAAGCTTTGGTGAGGAAATACTATCTTCTATCTAGGCTAAGGCAGGCGTGCCATGGGAACATGTCACAGATCTGGGACCTTCTGGGAAACTGAGGATGTGTAAAGATTTCCCACTTCAAACCCTGATTCTTGTGATCAGTTCTGAAAGGTTTCAGACATGTCACTCAGTAACAGGAATGGGGTTAATGAAGGGAAAGAGGTTATACTCTTAAGGGAGAGGATGGCTCTTCTCAGAGGAGAGGAACATTGAAAATCTCCTGCACTCCAGTTTTATTGGGAATCCCAGAGAAGTTTCCAGAGAATCCACCCAGATCCACCTCTTGACTTTTGACTTACAGCAAATGACATCAGACTTTCAAGCCCCCACTGTCATGACAATTCTAGGTCACCTTGGCCCATACTGGCCAGTTCTAATTGGATTCCTATTTTAAAATGTAATTAATTATTTTGGAGAAAGAGAGAAAATCTCAGTTTTTCATCTGGTTTTCGTTGCTCTGATACTTAGTTGTGTATGTGGTGCTGGGGTTCAAACTTGGGTCCTTACATATGCCAGGCAAGTGCGATATTGCTAAGTCACTGCTACAGCCCTACTTGGATTCTTAACCATAAATTTTTGTAGATTTTATGGTTAGGAGAAATTGTCCTAATATCCTTGAGGTTCAGGATCTGTTCTATGAAAAGTCACAAAAGTCTTCCCTTCAGGGTAACTTGAATTCTTATTGACATTATTTTGGGCCTGCATTTCTCCTGCAGATAACAGGTAGTTTGCTGAGGAATGTGACATAGCTTGTCCACTTAGGCCAGAAAAGGAAGCAGGTAAATTGTTTCTTGGAAAAGAAAGCATATGGGGATCAAAACAGTGGGTGCCTTGTATACAGTTATTCTTTTAAACTTGCGTTCCCATCATTTGCCTGTTTCCCCT
>PVKS010015061.1:8796-38392 GCA_004027875.1 Aplodontia rufa | reverse complement strand
TGGGTTCAGGGTCCTCTTTGGGCTTCACTTTCCTTGTCCATGAAATGCCAAATACAGAGGAGGCACTTTCATGGCCATCCCTTTTCTCCCCGCACGCCCATTGTCTGCCCCCTCATTGATGTTTGTGGTTGCTCCTTTGCTTCAGGAGAGCCTCTACTTGGTATTGCAAGGTCAGGGAAGAGGAGATCAGAGCCCCCAAGGAGCCTTTCGATGAGTAATCCACTTATTGCTGGGAAAACTTAGTGCCCTTAAAGCATTCAGTTTAGCAAGTTGGGACAAATAAAAAAAAGAGTTTTAGTTTCTTTTTGGTGGGTGCTAGAATAAAGGCAGAATATGTGTAAGTCCTAACAAAAACAAAACTTGGTACCAACACGGTTCATTTTATACCTCTTCATATAAAGGCAAGATGTTTTTAAGTCATCAGGAGTCAAATCATAGTAATTTTATTTTTCAATATTTTTTTTTAAATGGAAGGTACTAGGGATTGAACACAGAGGTGCTTTACCACTGAGCTACATCCCCAGTCCTTTTTCTCTTTTTCTTTTGAGACAGGATCTTGCTAGTTTGCAGAGGCTGGCCTCAAATTTGAGAGCCTCCTGCTTTTCAGCCTCCTGAGTCACTGGAATTATAGGCATGTGCCACTGTGCCTAGAGTAACTTCCTTTTCAAATTTTAAGATTTAGGGGGCTGGAGCAGTGGCTTGGTGGTTACGGTGCTTGCCCAGCATGCACAAGTACACGGGTTCAAACCCCAGCACCCACATACACAACTAAGTGTCAGAGCAATGAAAGCCACGTGAAAAACTCAATAAAAATTAATTCTCTCTGTCTCTCTCTCTCACTCTATCCTTCTCTCTTTGAAAAAAAAGTTTTAAGATTTAGGATTATGGGGAGCATTTATAGGAAAATATTCTAGGGTTCATAAGAATAGAAGAGAAGAGAAATGTGAATAGTCAGATTTCATAGGAGGAAGTGGCATCCAATTTCCTATTTTGGTTTAAGTTCTGCTAATATGGGTGGTGAATAATTTAAAAATCTTTATATAACAGATGAGGAGGTGAATAGACACAGGGCAGGAATACCTGTCAGTTTGCTCTAATTTAGTGAAGGATCCCCTATTGATGAATATCTCGATGGGCCCTGTTTGCAACATATCAATATTAGTGTGAACCTCCTGGTACCCTTTGCAGTGGGGCTACCGAACAGGTCCCCAGAAACAGAATCCAGGTGCACAGTTGTTTCTCTGTAGGGCTGGAGCAGTGGCTCAGTGGTTATGGTGCTTGCCTGGCATACGCAAGTACGTGAGTTCAAACCCTGGCACCACGTACACAACAAAGTGTCCAAGGAATAAAAGTCACATGAAAAACTAAATAAAATTGCTTTTCTGTCTCTCTTGCTCTTTGTCAATGAGGCATCCTTAGGCATTGCTACAGATCTGACCTGAGGCAGTAGAGTGGTAACAAGGAATTGTGTTCTGTTATCCCAGAATATGCTTTTTTTAAAATTTATTTTTTAAAGAGAGAGGGAGAGAGAACAACAGAATTAGTTTTTCATGTGGCTTTCATTGCTCCAATGCTTTGTTGTGTATGTGGTGCTGGGGTTTGAACCCATGTCCTTACGCATGCCAGGCAAACACTGTAACACTGAGCCACTTCTCCAGCCCCCTACTTTTTATTTTCATTATTTTAATATTCCAAGGACTTAAATGAAGATGAGCCATCTCTCATGGATATTTCTCCCCATGGGAGAAATTTTTGGAAAGAAAAGTCACCAGTCTTCCTTCCTTCCTTCTTCTTTTTTTTTTTTCTTTTGACTCCAGGGGTTGAGCCCAGGGGTACTTTACCACTGAGCTACATTCCCAGGTTTTTTTATTTTTCATTTTGAGATAGGGTCCCACTAAGTTTCCCAGGCTGGTCTCAAACTTCCCATCCTCCAGTTTCAGGCTCCCAAGTTCCTGGGATTACAGGTATGCACCATAATGACCAGCTGGTCCCCATTTTCTGTACATGTTGGTGCCTGTCCCTTAGAGCGTGTAGTTGAACTTTTGCAAGGAACATCTCAGAGTTGCATTTGCATATCAGTCCCTTAGCGAGTATGACTATTTTTAACCAAAGTTTATGCATATTAAACATGCCTTTTTTTACAGTTAAAAACGGTATTGGGGGTAAACATTGCCAACAATATCATCTGCAGCACTCAAATCCATTAGATGCAACTTAGAATTCTTATTGGGGACACACTTCCCAGTGAGGAACCTGGTCCATTTCCTCTGTCCTGCGGTGACTCAGTGCCCCCTGCTCCTTCCTGCCAGCAACTCAGGGCAAATGTGCAGCTCAGTTATATCAGATCTGTTACCCACACTCTAACCACGTTTGCATTCTCCTCTTTTCATTGGCCCTGGTTTTGTATTTACATTTTATTAACCTTGTTATTGATTCCTTTGTGGTAAAGCATTTCATATCCTTTTGAGAAGGAGGCAAGCTACGAAAATAGTGTCTCTATTTAGCATTGTGAATGAAACATGAGTTTCAAAATAGATGACAAAATTGTAAGAACCCAATCTGTGGCATTAGACTGTGTATTAGATTTTATTTATTTCTTTATTTTGATTCTAGGGATTGAATCCAGGGGCATTTTACCACTGAGGTACACCCCCAACCCGTTTTAAAAACTTTGAGACAGGGTCACCTTAAGTTGCTTAGACTGACCTTTCATTTGTGGTCCTCCTTTCTCTGCCTCCCAAGTCACTGGCATGTACTAGACATTAGACCAAGGTAGCTTGTGAGTGAGGCCCAGCTCTGCCATGTACTAGCTATAATCTTTGCGCCAGTCATTTAACCTCTCTGAACCTCAGTCTACTACTCTGTAAAGTGAGCACAATGATACCTGAGCACAAGGTGTCTTCGAGGATTAAATAAGATGCTCAGTCAAAAATAATCAAGGTAAAAATCATTAGGGACTGGAGCGATGGCTCAGTAGTTACAGCTCTTACCTGGCATGCGTGAGGATGCAGGTTCGAACCCCAGCACCATGTGTACAATGAAGTGTTGGAGCAACCAAAGCCACATGAAAAACTAAATAAAATTGATTCTCTCTCTCTCTCTCTTTCTCTTCCTCAATGTCCTTCCCTCTCTTAAAAAAAAAAAAGGTACGAGTCATTGTAAAGTGTAGTTCAGATCTCTTGGAAATGTGTAACCACTTTCAAGTTTTCGTCAGGAGTAAATTTTCTATTTTCTGGTACCTTTGTCCAGCATTAGGAATGGCAGAACCTGGTCAGTTTGGCATGCTGATCACCTCTTGGAGGTGTCTGCATGGCTGCAAACCTGAGCTCTGTGCCAGTGGGAGGCTGGCTCTGAGCCAGGAGATCATGCTAACTCTACGTGGAGTGATGTTTTGTTTCTTTCTTTCTTTCTTTCTTTTTTAATCTACGATACATAATTTGATTCTCAATTATCCCTGGTGATGGTGAGAGGGAAAAACATAAAAGAAGCATAGCAAATGACAATCTAGTGACATGGTGCCCTTGGTTGCCACCTGGCCCACCTACTTGCTCTTTTGCCTTCAGCCTCCTTCTCAAGACCACTGACCTCAGACAATTGCCATCGTGTCTTTTTGGGACCCTTTTCGTGGCTGGGGTCAGATTTTCTCATGCAAACCTGCGCTCACCTCGATTCCTATAGGATTTTCTCTCAGGAACCAAGTTCTTCATGTGTCATTCCTGGTGAGAATGCTCTGTGGCTTCCTGTCACATAAAGAATGCCTGGCAACAGACTTCTCTAATTACATCTCCTAACTTCAGGTACACACCAAAGTGCTAAGTATTTTCTAACATTAAAAAAAAAAACAACTTTTTCTTGCATAGTTGTTTATAATATCCACTTATTTTCTCCCATCCAATTTTTTAAGTTTGAAAATTTCAAGTCTATAACAAAAGATGAAAGAATATGTCCTTTCCCTCGATTGAGCAATTTTCAAATATTTTGACACCTCTGTCTTTTCCTCTCCCTGCCCCTTCTCACTGTGGTTGAAGTGTTGAAAGTTGCAGAGAACTCAGCCCTAATCATGCTCCCCTCCACATACACCTCCAGAGATGTGGGCATTCTCCTTTGTACCCAAATTACCTTTATCACACTTGTGAAGTCTAACAGCGGTCCCCTAGTATCGTTCGGAGCCTAGTTAACTAAATTTCCCCAGTTATCCTGGCTGTGTGTTGTACATCCCTCCTTGCCCTCAGGATTCAGTTAAGAGTCATGTGTTGTCCTTGTAGCTTCTTATCCTCCTCCTTCTCCTTTTCCTGTGATGCTGGGGATTGAACCCAAGTGCTGTACCACAGAGGTACACCCCCAGCCCTGTACTCTCCTTTAATATGGAATACTTCTTGCCCCTTCCCACTCTAGTAGAAGTGTCAGTCAATCGTGTTCCGACAATAGCACTTCGGGGTTTCTCTGATCGTCGTATTCCTCTCTCCCCTGTATTTACCACAAATGGTAAGTCAGTTCTCGAGGTCTCTGCTCCATCTTGCTCCATCTTCATTTCAGAAACTTTAGCCTATGGAAAAAAAAATGTGCTGTTTTGAATTAAAGAAGTACTTGCTTCCCCTTTATTTTGGGAACTACAGCTCGCTAGTTTCAGAAAGAGGTGTGGCTGTCCTTCAGAAGCTTCGCACCCCAGCTAATGAAATGATAAACAAGTCCAAGTTCCCAGACCAACTGGAAGCCTTCAGGGCAGCAGGACAGCTGTGAGAGCCAGGCTGGTGACAGCCAGGCAGAGCCAGGCAGAGTCAGGTGGAGTACAAAGAAGAGCTCTGAAGGCTTCTTAGCACAATCCCTTTCCTGACAGTCACTGTCTGATTCACACCACCTCTCCCCCAAATGCAATCATCTCTCTCCTCTGAAGTTCTAACACCTGGCCCCCAAGTGTGGCAGCACCCAGAATTATACATATCCCATGGGGAGAAGCAGGGCCCCACTGGACCTCTAAAGAATTTTCTACAATGTGTCTGAAGAATCTCTTCTGTATGCCCTGTGAGACCTTCTAACGCAGATCCTGTAGATTTTATTTTGTTTTTGAAGGGCACTTTTAAGGCAGTACTCTAAGGCAAGAGTGACCTGGTTCAAATGTTGAAAATCTTTTTAGTCTCCAGGGTGCTCTGTAGCTGAAGTACTCTTCCCAACCTGGAGGTAAGTCAGTGAAGCAGTGACAGAGTTTCATGCTGACAAGCATGGCACTGTCCATCTGCACTGGTCGACACAAGTCCTCTGGTCACCAGGGTGGCTCTCCCTCTGTAGTACAATCCTCTGGGTACCCTCTGGGTACAATCCTGGCTTGAAATGCCATCTCTGTGTCTTTTGTCTCCTGGTTTCTAGACTCAGATATCTGTATTTTTTAGTTGGTGCATTATAATTATGCATAATGATAAAATTCACTGTGCCATGTTCAAGCAGGCACATAGTTTGCTCAGTCTCCTTCCCCATGCCTTCCCGTTAGGATCAGGTTCCTTACAGGGAAGCCTACTGGATTTGATCATCCAGATGTTCCCACAAGCATCTTTTCTACCATTCTTGCACCTCCTTCATCTCCAGCCTTGGGGAAAGCCATCGCATCTTCCTGGGTCAGAAGCCTCATTCAGCAGGAGCCAGGGTCTTCATCACTCCTGCCTTGAAACCTCAAGGCCCCTCACCTTCCTCTTGAGCACTATAGATAGGATGTGTCACTCGTCTTCAGGGGAAGAGACAAAGTCAACAGCATTGTACCCAACATGTGCCTCCCTCTCCAGCCCTGACTCCTGGCCTTCCCTACCTGGTCCCGGATTAGAGAGTGTCATTTTGTTGAACTGGTTTGAAGGGGCCACGCTATGTTGAGGTCACTGTGATTGCACATGATGTTCCTTCTTCCTGGAATCCCTCTGCTGACTTTTCACCTAGCCAACATCCCTCCCTTCTTGACTCACAGATCATTTCCTTCAGGAAGCTTCCCTGACCACCTCCTTTTCCTCTCATCTGAATTACACATCCTCTCTTAGGTCTTCTGTCATTGACTCACCACATTGTGCCATCATTTGAATGTACGCATCTTTGCCATCTGACTGTGAGTGTAGGTAGAGTGGGAATTGTGTCTGGCTAGCAAAAAAAAATAAAAAATGGTGTTCAATAAATATTTTTTTTAAAGAGAGAGGGACAGTGAGAGAGAGAGAGAATCAATTTTATTCAGTCTTTCATGTGGCCTTCATTGCTCCAAGACTTCGCCGTGTACATGGTGCTGGGGTTTGAACACATGTACTTGTGCATGCCAGGCAAGGACTGCAACCACTGAGCCACCGCTCCAGCCCTCAATAAATGTTTTTGAATGAATGAATAAATAAATGAGCAAAAAAACCCATTTATGAGCAATATATGCATTTGAAAGTATTAATCTAAGTACGATAAAGAATAAAAGCATATTGTTTTTTACTATGCTTTATGAAGAGCTTTTTATGGCTCGAAGCCAGTCCTGGAATGGTAAAACAATGTCATTGCTTTTATATTTCAACAGGAAATATGGGATGTATAAAATCAAAAAGGAAAGACAATCTGAATGACGATGGAATAGATATGAAGACTCAACCAGTACGTAATACTGACCGAACTATTTATGTGAGAGATCCAACGTCCAATAAACAGCAAAGGCCAGTAAGTAGATAGTCTCAGGGGAGAATTCCCATAGCAGGATCCACGCATGGCTGCCTAATTTTAATCCCAATCTGTACTATGTGCATGCAAAAAAATCACATTGATTTCTTGGGCCTCAAATAATTTTTGATATGCTTTAAAATGTAATCATTTGAAGATTGTGTAAACTGTTAGGGAAAACCAGGCTACTAATTGGGCAATAATCAGGCCTTCAATCGCATTATTACATGTAAAGAAAAACATCTTTCATATCATTGGTAAAAAGACCCCAATACACGTATAGGCTATGTGACTTAGGATAGGTAGTAAGATCAGCAGAGTGGTCTGGAAGCAAAAGGAAATTCTGGATTCAAGTCAGAAGCTAAAATAGGTGCTAATAGTAAGTCTTTTAGTGGGTGACACTTTATTGTATTTTGTTATTTCTTCAACTGATTCAGAATAGTACAAATAATGAAATTGTCATTATAATGAATTAAAGGATTAAGAAAAGCACATCTAATTCTGCCTCATCATTGAGACTGATAGGTCAGAGTTAGTAAAAAAGAAGCAGAAGTGAAGAATGACTATGTTATACAATCATCATACACGGTTTCTGGGTAGATAAAGTAACATCTATCATGTAGAATTACATTTTTTAAAATAAAGGTACTTAAAGCTTTAATAATTTAGTGATGATGTAAACATATATATAAAATTTTAAAATATATATTAAGTATATATAGCTATAGGACTACATATTGCATAAATGTGATTAGCAGATAATAAAATAAGAGGAATTGTAGTTACAAATAGTTTCTGATAGACTTTATAGTTCTCATAAAAAGGATCTGTTTGAGTGGCTCAGCAATTATGGCGCTTGCCTGGCATGCGCAGGGACCTAGGTTCAAACCCCAACACCACATACACAAAAAGTGTCAGAGAAACAAAGACCAAACGAATAAATAAAATTGATTCTCTATTTCTCTCGAGATCTCACTCTCTCCTTCCCTCTTTAAAAAAAAAATAAAAGGATCTGTTTGTTTCTGGCACTAACTGCTAGAGATTTCATAGGCTTTAAAACCAAATATTTTGGTCTGTTTTTTTAAATGATGAATGAATATGTCTTTTATTCAGAAAAGCAGAGTAAACTTCATACAAAATAATGTACTATTTTCTCAACTTGTTCAGAGTAAGGGAAATTAAAAATCAAGTTAGAAAGCAGAAGTGGCAAACATGTTTGAAATCTTTCAATTCCCTCATTTATACCATAAGTCTTTCAGTCTGTGCCTTCTGTGGTCACAGATGCCCTCGCTTCATGAGCCAGTTAGTTTGGGCTTAATCCATGGCTATAAATATCACTCTCAGCCTTGCCAGGTGTGCCAAAATGCCCTCCATGAACTGATTACAAGGGGAATTGGATGAGGGGTGAGATGGAATTGCTGCAGTTCAAGAACACTATAGGAAAAGCTATTTTAAGGAAATATCTGGATATAAGAGTTGCATATATGTTAGAAAAAAATGTGTCCAAAAGGTCTGAGTGGCATGTGCCTATAGTCCCCAGCTACTCAGAATGTGGGGGATTCACTTGAATCCTTGAGTTCAAGACCAGCCTGCTGGACAACATAGCAAGACCTCAGTAAGAAAAAAAGGGTATAAAAATGTGTGTAAATTAACATTGATATTTGCCAATCAGCTTTCTCCTTTCAAAACTATTTAGTTTCTCATCTTATTATTTCCTCTAAATCATATGAACTAGATCTTGTTTCCTAATTATGCAAATCTAAATGACTAACACATCTTGAAATAAGTCATGAAGGATAGTATGGACCCATGGGATTTCCCATACCATGATGCAGTAATGTTCCCTCCTCAGTGAATTAGAGATTCTATGGGTTGATGTCCATCAGCAATTTAAATTTCATTACATTTGGGCCCATTCCATGAAATCATTTTAATCAGAGAAATGGAAAAGTCACATGGCTCACAGTATAGTCCCCTATCATACACCATTCTAAAAAGATGCCAGAGGCCTTGCCCAGCCTCACGTGGCATTGTGAGAAAAAGGTTTAGTTTAGAAGGTAATTGAGGTGGCCTTTTATGCTACTAGGTTCTTCTCAATAATTCACCTCCCAAGTACAAAGGCAGTGGATGCAATCTGTCCTCATGATGCAGACAGGGTCAGCCCAAGAAAACCTAGATCAGTTAGGACATGCTCTCAGCTGCTAGTGACAGCCCTGACCATTTAAACAAGGCTGGAAAACTGGTGTGACAATAGTGCAAAGTCACCAGTCCCAGTCACTTTCTTCTCTCCCTCTGCTGTCACTGGTATGCCATTTCCATGGCCGCTGGGACACCACCCTTCGCTTGTTTCTAGGCAGAAAGAAGAGAAAAGACGGCTAAGCATATGGAAATGCTCCCTCCCCATCTGCATAGGTGCTGGGAAGTTTGGAAGCAGTCATTAAGCTGGGCAAATAGTATTAGGGTTCTGTTACTAAATGAAGGGAGAATTATAACGTGGTGAGCACCCAGCAGCCGCTGCCCCAAGCTCTGATCCCTTGCAGTCATCATGGGCAAATGACAGCTTTCAGAAGGAAGAGATGCTTTAATGGGTTGTATAGGTAGTGGCATCGTGCTATAGAATCCCCTCTCTGGACTGCTCTTACTTCCAGCTTAATAAACAGCAAAGCCAAACCTCACTTGCTACTGTTAGAAAAATAATATATGCCAGTATTGTGAGCAGAAAAGAGTAAGCATGAATCTTTTCTAACAAATATTCTCTTGTAGGTTCCAGAATCTCAGCTTTTACCAGGACAGAGGTTTCAAACTAAAGGTATGTTTTCTTAGCAACATAATTAATGCTTTTTCTTTACTGTTAGGGCCTCTATAAGAGAGTTGCCCTAGAAGTTTTTAGGTATGTATGTATTTGTTTATTTACTTATTTTTGATACTCAGGATTGAACCCAGGGGCACTTAACCTCTGAGCCACATCCTCAGCCCTGTCTATTTTTTTATTTTGAGACAGGGTCTCACTAAGTTGCCTAGGGCCTTGTTAAGTTGCAGAGGCTGGCTTTGAACTTGTGATCCTCCTCCCTCAATCTCTTGAGCCACTGGGATTACAGGCGTGCACCACCATGCCTGATTGTATTTATTCTTATTGTGGGAAAATATACATTATATAAAAAGCTTCATTTCAACCATTTGTAGAGTTCAGTGGTGTGGAGCACATTCACATTTTTTTGTACAACCATCACCACCATCCATGTGAGAAGTTTTTGGAGGACTTTTTCCTCTTCTCAAACTGAAACTCTATACCCATGAAACACTAATTCTTCACTCCCCACTCCCTACGGTTCCTGGCAACCACTGTTGTACTTCCTCTCCCTATGAATTCAGTTATTCTAGGTACACCATGTGAGTGAAAATATGTAGTATCTGACCGTTTGTGCCTGGCTTATGTATCTTAGCATGATGTCCTCAAGGCTCATCTATATTATAGCAAGTGTCTATCATATAGCAAGCCGAGGGATATGCCATTGTATGGATGCGCCATGCTTCATCTTTTCATCCACTGATGGGTACTTGGGTAGCTTCCACCTTCCGGTATTGTGAGTAATGCCGTTCTGAACATGGGTGTTCATACTGCAGCGCTGGAACACAGTTGGAGGTTAATATGCCTTGCAGCAACAAATATCACACATAGTTGGTACAGCACGTTGCTTTGTAGACTCAGATTCCCCCTTGGGTTGGAAGCGCATGTCCTCATTCCAGTCGCCCCTCTCTTCAGTACTTCCTCTCATCCTTTGTGCCCCCTGAGAATTTTTAAAAAACATTTCTACTGATGGATTCTTAAAGGTGTCCACTGTGGCCTTCGTTTTCAGATCCAGAGGAGCAAGGAGACATTGTGGTGGCCTTGTACCCCTATGATGGCATACACCCAGATGACCTGTCTTTCAAGAAAGGAGAAAAGATGAAAGTCCTAGAGGAGTAAGTATGCCTGGGCCACAGTGGAGACCACAGGCTCCTGCAGATTGTCCCCTTGTTTTGCTTCCAGAAAGAGTGACACCCAAACCCACTTCCAACACAGGGCGTGAGGCCCTCCAGCCCTTCTGGTGCCAGTAGCCGTCAGCAGTGAAAGGAATAGGTTCAAAGTAATCTCCCATTTAAGTCCAGCTGGGAGCATGGTCCAGAAATCCTTTGAAAATAGATACTGGTGTAATTCTTTACACGGCTATGCCACCTTAAGAAATTTGGATCTGGGGCTGGAGCCGTGGCTCGGTGGTTATGGCTTGCCCGGCATGCGCAAGTGCACGGGTTCAAACCCCAACAACCCTTGTACACAAGTAAGTGTTGGAGCAACAAAAGCCATGTGAAAAAAATCAATAAAAATTGATTCTCTCTGTCTCTCTCACTCACTGTCCTTCTCTCTTTTAAAAAAAAAAATCTTAAAAAAATATTAAAAAAAAAAAAAAGAAATTTGGATCTGTGTGACATCTGCGTGGCATTTAAGTGGCCATTTTTATTTGGTTCTATTGCCAGATTCAGATTGGGCTTACGGGCCCAGTTGGTTTGCTTTCCAAGGGTGTGGTGCTATAGAGCCCTGTGTTGGACGAGCTATGCCTGGTGCGGCAGCACTCCCTTAAAGATGCTCGGAATGGGGGCTGGAGCAGTGGCTTGGAGGTTACAGAGCTTGCCTGGCATGTGCGAGTACGCGAGTTCAAACCCCAGCACCCATATACACAACGAAAAATCCGAGGAATGAAAGTCACATGAAAAACTGAATAAAAATTGCTTTCCTCTTTCTCTCTCTCTCTCTCTCTCTCACTGTCCCTTTTCTTAAAACAAAAAACAAAAAACAAAAAAAAAAGATGCTCGGAAGGTTCATTTCTTCCATCCCTGCTCTGCTGACTCAGACACACAGCCCTTTTAAGACCACAACGGAGCAGGGCGATGTGTGAATAAGGAACTCTGAATGTTTTAATGCTACCTTGCTTTTCCTATTGATTTTGCATGAAGTGTCACCCAGATTTGCCAAATAGGGCTAAAAGAGGAAAAAATGCCCTTATTTTGGGTAGTTGAGAGCAGGGTTACTTTTGGGTTGAACATGAACTTGAGCCTAAACTTCACCCTTCCTCTTGACAGCTCTCTGACCCAGAAAAATCACTTAAAGTCTTTACTTGGGCATCTTTGCTTATGAAATTAGAGTTACAGTATCTGTATCATAGGTTTTTTGTTAGCATAGCATGTGCATGTCTGTGTATGCATCCCTGTGTGTCCACGGGATACTGATTCCGGGACTCCATTTGCATATCAAAATCTATGGATGCTCACATCCCTCATATAAAATAGATTAGAATTTGCATATAATGTATACAATCCTCCTGTTATACTTTAAATCATCTTTAGATTACATAGAATATATAATATAGGATACTATATAGATAGTTCTCGGACTGTATTATTTAGGGAATAATGCTAAGAAGAAAGGTCTGTATGTGTTCAGTACAGGTGCAAATTTTTCTGGCTTTTTTTGATTGGTTGAATCCAAGGATGTTGAAACTACAGATATGGAGGTTCGGCTGTATCCGTAAATACAGCACAGGTGTGCAATAGGCATAGTGATTATAGTTGTCCTTCATGTATCCCAGATAAGAATCCTGTCTGCCTGGGGGCTTGCAGGGACCCATTCTATTTCTCCCTCCTTCGTGGGATCACCTGCTCCTTCCTGTGCTGGCCTTGCCCCCTCCAGGCTCTGTGCCTGACCTTTGGTTTAGGGCTATAACATGGTGCTGAGATTTACCTTCTTGGAATTGTTTTATGGGATTTTTTTTCTTTCTATTTTTTCATGGCATCCATCTCTGTGGAAACTACATGTCTAAGCAAAGAAGGTTATAAAACCTGAATTATGCCCATTATTCACGTGCCTCCCTTTTCTGTCAGAATCCACAAACATTTCTTAGCTATCCTGAGGAAAATGGCAAATGTTTTGCTTCTGCAGGGATGGGAACCATTTTTACCAACTCTTTTGTATGCAGCACCTAGCATAGTGACCCACATTTCAGTTGTGAGGCCATTTTCCTTTGCTTACATCCCTAACTGTATATTTGTACCATAAAGGGGAGTGAATTTTCCCATTGGATTCAGGGATTCCAGGGATGCTCCCTACCTTCCCTCAGCTCACAAAACAAATACCATGACATGATTGCTGTTGTAGCTCTTAAGCCTTACACTACACATACATACTTTTGATGTGTGTTTCTATTCCAGGCATGGAGAATGGTGGAAAGCTAAGTCCCTTTCCACAAAGAGAGAGGGCTTCATCCCCAGCAACTACGTGGCCAAAGTCAACACCTTAGAAACAGAAGAGTGAGTCCTTACTGTGGTTGTCTCCGAGGGTGGTGTTTGCTGCACTGGGTTGCTTGATCATTCATTCTCTTTTTCCTTCCCTGAAACAACACCTACGAAAGTGAAAATGTCTTCACAGGTGGTTTTTCAAGGATATAACCAGGAAAGATGCAGAACGACAGCTTCTGGCACCAGGAAACAGCGCAGGAGCTTTTCTTATCAGAGAAAGTGAAACATTAAAAGGTGGGAAGTAGCTTAAGACCTCTTTTAAAACACTACTTAAGAGGCTGGAGCGGTGGCTCAGCAGTTTCGGCGCTTGCCTGGCAAGCACGAGGACCTGGGTTCAAACCCCAGCACCACGTACGCAACTGAGTGTTGGAGCAACTAAGACCATGTGAAAAACTAAATAAAGTTGTTTCTCTCTTTCTCTGTCTCTCTCACTGTCCCTCTCTCTTTTTTTTCTTTTAGAAAAAAAAAGCACTATTTAAGAAATCATTTTTAGAAACTTCTAAAGCTACTAAAAAAAAGAATATAGTAATTTCTGGTGGTGAAAGTTTTATAGTTTGATCACAACAAACTCAAATGATTCATTTCAGTACTAGAAATAACATGAAAAGCAGCCACAAGTATGGGCAGGTCTTATCACACTTTGTGTTTGCTGATCCTCTTTGGTTCTTATTTATAGTAAATCCTGAAGTTTTAAGAGAAAGAAAATCAAAGTAATTTTTCCATTCAGCTAAAATTTCTTTTCCAGCACTGGTGATGGAACCCTGGGTGCTTTACCACTGAGCTGCATCCCCAGCCCTTTATTTTATCATTTTAATTTTGAGACAGAGTCTCACTAAATTGCCTAGGTTGGCCTTGAACTTATGATCCCCCTGCATCAGCCTCCCACTCTGGGATTATAGGTATGCACCACTGCACCCAGCTCAGCTACATAAGATTTAAAACTTGTCATGAAGAAGGAAAATGGCATGTTAGCATCTTGTACAGCAAACAAAGTACTGGCTTCATTTTTCAAATAGAACTTTCATAGTACTTTTTAAATCATGCATTATATACCTAATTAGTTATATTTTACATATTTTATGGCAAAATGTGTACCGTAATGTTGGATCGTGCAGACCTGATTTGTAAAATATAGCTATATACTTTACTTAATACTTTTTCCCCCACAGGAAGCTTCTCTCTGTCTGTCAGAGATTATGACCCTGTGCAGGGTGATGTTATTAAGCACTACAAAATTAGAAGTCTGGACAATGGAGGTTATTACATCTCTCCTCGAATCACCTTTCCCTGCATCAGTGACATGATCAAGCATTACCAAAGTAAGTTCAAACTCAAGGTTGAACAAAATAGAGCATGTTTATTATGATAAGTAGAAGGTATCAAATACGATTTTTGTACTAAAACATTTTGTGGATTGTTTTAAGATAAAGATTGCCGACTATGTTCTATAATGGATTCCAAACTGAACTATGATTAAAAATACAGATGCTCCCTGACTTGTGATGAAGTTGTGTGCCAACAAATCTATTATAAGTTGAAAACAGTATACATAAAAAATGCATTTATTAAACCTAATCTACCAAATTTCATGGCTTAGTTTTGTCTCCTTTACATATGCTCAGAATACTTCCATCACCCTATAATTGAGCAAAATCCTTTAAAACAAAGCCAATGTTATAATAAAGTGTTGGATAGCTCATGTGATTTTTTGGGGGGCGGGCACTGGGGATTGAACTCAGGGGTACTTACCTATTAAGCCACATCCCCAGCCATTTATGTCTTTTTACTTTGAGGCAGGGTCCTGCTAAGTTGCTCAGGGCCTTGCTAAATTACTGAGGCTGTGTTTTGAACTTGCCTTCCTCCTGCCTCAGCCTCCCACATCGCTGAGATTAAAGGCATACAGCAACATGCCTGGATCATGGAAATTTTTGAGTAGCGTATGAAAGTGAAAAACAGAATGGGTATGTGGGTAAGCTTCCTTACCATCATAAAATAGAAAAATCCTAAATTGAACCATAGCACATTGGGGGCTATTTGTACATTCAAAGTAAAATTTGATCTTTGTGAATAATTAATTATCCCAATCCTTCCTGCTTGGTCCATGCTTCTTGAATGCTTTAAAATTACTTAGAGAAAACGATACATTATTTTTTGCACAGTGCATATTTAACAGTGTATCCAGCTATCTGAAATAGGAATGCAAATATGCCGCTCTCTGTGTGTGTTTGTGTGTATATGTGTGTATAAAAGTAATGTACACTCTTGGTAAAAGAAATCAGAACTGATATCACAGACCTGTGTAAAAGTGGCAGGTCAATGTTATCTTTGGTGTCACCGTCTAGCCCTGTGAAGCCTGTACTTGTGACCTGTATACTGTTGTTGGGTACAGTGCTCAATGCTATTGCTTCTTTCTACCACCTGCTCTAAGAGAATACGCGTGGAAGGTTTGCTCAGGTCCCAAAAGATGAGAGAACAAGGGAACTCAGATTTTGTGGAGTCTTCGCTCCCTCCGTCATCCCTGTTCATTTCGGGCTTTGGACGATGTGCTGAGGACTGGCCATGCTCTGGCCCTGTTCTGGGATAGAGGGTCAGGGGTGACATGACTATGCTCCTAACTTTGTGTCATGGGAGCTCGGGAGTCTAAATACATTCTATGAAGTGCGCCAAACTATCAGCCTCTGTTTGTCTGTGTGCTTTATTATTTTTGTTTCTGTATTTTAGGAGTGTTAACAAGTAAAATCAAATATTTTGGATTGCCTTTTACAAATTTAGAAAGTCATGATTATGCAAAAGATACCTCTATCAGCATTTTAGGTTTGTAGGTTATGGTAGGTTGTACATTGCTAAGACTAGATTTTTCTTTATTGATACTAGCAAATATACAAAGTAAGTTCTATTGACCCTTCACCTACATGAGTTCTACATGGCAATAGTTCAATCAAGATAAAAAATATTTTTAAGAGATTTGTCTCTGTACTGAACATGTACTGACTTTTTCTTGTCATCATTCCCTAGAACGTATAGTCTAAAGATTATTAATATAACATTTACATTATATTAGGTATTACAAGTAATCTAGAAATCACTGAAAGTACGTGGGAGGATGTGCGTGTGTTATGTGCAAAACAGTGTCGTTTTATACAAGGGACTCGGACATCTGTAGATTTGGGGTCCCACAGGGCTCCTGCAACCAACCCCCCTGAAGCCAGGCTGTACTGCATTTCTTAGCTTGTGTTTTCATTTCAAATTAGAGCAATCAGATGGCTTGTGCAGAAGATTGGAGAAGGCATGCATTAGTCCCAAACCACAGAAACCATGGGATAAAGACGCCTGGGAGATTCCACGGGAGTCCATTAAGCTGGTGAAAAGGCTCGGCGCTGGACAGTTTGGGGAAGTCTGGATGGGTGAGTGTGTGTTTCCGGGGCTGGCATCCTGTCTGCAGGGGCTGACAAAGGAGGGCTCAAGCCGGTTTCTTTCAGCCTCTGAGCCAGATGCTAAGTTGTGTCAGAAACATCATTCCTCTGTCCAGAGGGGGCTCAGAACTGCCTTGCAAAGTCCATTGGTTTCAACTCTTGCTCTTCCTCTGATGTAGTACTTTCTTCGTGTTTGTAAGGAAGGAGTGTTTATCTGAATGTTTTGATGGCTCTTTCCTGATTCTCTCCTCCTTGGCTTGTCTGGATCCATATTTGCATCCACTTAGGTTTAGGCTTAACAGGAAACCTCACATTTATTACAGTTTGAGAGTCACTAAGAAAGTTTCCAGGGCAAGGAACAGTGCACATGCCTGAAATCTCAGGAACTTGTGAGACTGAGGCAGAAGGATCTCAGGATGAAGGTCAGCCTGGTCTTCTTTTAAGATGGAGTGCATAGGTATTTCTGTGATGAAGCAGCACTGGGTTTAACCCCCAACACCACTGCCTACCACCAAAAAAAGAAAGAGAGTTTCCAAGATGCTCAAAGTCCCATCATTGAAGAGTTCTTTAGCACCAAGTGTCTCCACAGGCTGGCAAGAAGTTCACCAATACTATGTTAGTGACTTTCTCCAGGGTATTCTTTTGACCCATGTGTCTTTTCTAAAATTTTTGTGGTGAATTTGAATTTTTTTGGTAATAAGAATTGAATGGTTTTTGTAAGCATCATATTCGCTTTATATTCTGAGCAGAAATGAAGTCATTTCTAAAGGGAGTGAACTGCTAGTCTGAACACATCTGACTGGGCCATTTTCTCTGTGCCCGGCTCTGTGTGAGTGAAAGCCAAAGTGATTTCCAGGGAGAAGAAATAGCTGGCTTTTAAAAATGCTGCAGCCATAGATGAGCAGAAACAGGGCTTCCAGTCTGCAGCAGCCACCTGGTCCTGTCACTGTCACATGCAGAGATCGTAAGGGAGAAGTTTTTCCCCTAAAACCCTGGACCCTGGGACCATGGTTTTGTGTACTTTCTCTCCTGTGGACACCTTGATAGCCAGACTATCTTTTAAATATGAGAGTCACTGACGCTGCCCGTAATTGGAGCTTCAGTGAATCATAAGGTATCCCTTCACATTCTGCATTTTGGTTGGTTATCTCAGAACTGGTTGGCAGTGCCTATCAGATAGACACTCTGTTTCCATTCTGATCAGCACAACAAGTGCTTTCACTAAACGCGGTCGCTTCTTGTACGCACTCTGTTGCCTACATCACCACATCATCTTCCTCACTTCTCTCTTTTTAAGAATTAACATGACATTAGCATAACATAAAATGTTAAAGTGCACAATTCAGTGACAATTAGAACATTCACACACTATGTAGCCACCACCTCTGTCTAGTTCCAAAATAATAATGTCATCGACCCCAAAAGAAACGTCATATTCATTAGCCAACAACTCCCCATTCACCCCTCCTCTCAGCCCTTGGAAACCACCATTCTACTTTCTGCTTCTATTTTAGGTGCCTCATGTAAGTGGAGTCATAGAATCTTTGTCTTTTGGGGTCATTTAGTTGATTTCACTTAGCATAATGTTTTCAGGGCTCACCCAATTGTAATATATGATGAGTTTCATCCTTTTCTGTGGCCAAGTATTATTCCTTTGTATGGATATACCCCAATGTGTTTATCCATTTATCCACTGATGGGCATTTTTAGTTGTTTTCTACCTTTTGTCTGTTATACATAATGCTGTTGTGAATGTTTATGTAAAAGTTACTGTATGGGCACATATTTTCATTTCTTTGATTTATACTAGGAGTGCAAATACTGAGTCATATGATAAGTCTGTGTTGAACATTGTGAGGAATGGTAAAACAGTTATCTGCTCATTTAAAAAAAAACTAGTGTTTTTCTTTATACCCTATGAAATATTTTTCTTTATTTTTCCAAATTCACAGAATAGGGACAGGATTAGCATAATGAGCAAAGTACACTTTGTTGTTGGCTAATGAGTATAATGTTTCTTTGGGGGTTGATGACACACATGCTATTGTTGGGCCATGTGAGAGTAAATTGCAGACACATTCTGTGCTCCTAAATTCTTATGCATATGTTTCCTCAGAGCAAGGCCATATCTTACACAATACAGGGATCACAGTCAGGTATTTAACACTGATATACACTGCTATCTAATACCGAGTTCATATTCAAATTCGAATTTCTCCAATGGTTCCAGTAATGTTGGTGTAACTATTTTCTCTAACCCATTTTTTTGCACTTAGCTGGCATGTCTTTAATCGCTTTTTGGAGTTTTTGTTTGTTTGTTTTGGTACTTACACTTAAAGGCAAGGATGCTTTACCACTGAGCTACATCCCCACACCCCTAGACCTTTTTATTTTTTATTTTGAAAAAAGGTCTCTTTAATTTGCTGAGTTTAATTTCCTTTAATCTGGAACAGCCCTGTGTCTTGTCTTCATCTTGTTCTCCTGCATTTTGTAGAACACTGGACAGTTGTTCTGTAGAATGTCCCACAATTTAGATTTTCCCGATGCTTCTCCAGAGATGGCTCAGGTTGTTTCTTTGTGAATAGCATCTAAGTCCCTAGGCAATGCCGTGTTCTCCGTGCATCCATCAAGAAGCACAGAGGATTATTTGGCCCCATTCTTGCTGGTGTTCTGTTTGGTTTTAAGGCAATCCTCCAGATTTCTCCACGGTGACTTTGAAGTCCCTTTTTTAATTAACAGATAATCTGTGGGGAGAGTCTTCAAGACTGTATAAAAAGAATTTTCCCCAAATGGATTCAGATCAGCATGCTCATTTTTAGTTCTCGTTCCTTTTACGAGCAGCACCGTCATTATGAAGCTGTGTTCCATCCTCCCCTCCTTGCTCCTAAACGTGTCCGCTCTGACCCCAGCAGAGCACATCAGGAGCCAGGTCCTCTCCCTGACCTTCCTTTTCTACGGTTATCTCTTCATCAAGGGTTTTGGCAGGAAAAGCATTTCCAAAGCTGCCTTTCATGGTGCTCCAGGTCTCCGAGGGCTCTCTCTACATACATACTGCAACTTTGAGTGGGGAGGATATGGCCAAGTATGGAAGGGGAGGACGAGGACAGAACGAGGAGAGAAAAGAGGGTGCGGGCTGCTGGGCATCTGCACTATGTTCCAAGTGCATTTTTGTTTTTGTTTGAAGTTAGTAAAATAGCACTATAAGAGAGACATTGTCATCAGTTGATACATGAGGACACTGGGAGTTTGTTTCAGTCAGCTCTTTTGCTGCTGTAACCCCAAAATCTGACAATAACAAGTGCCAGATGAAAAGTTTATTAGAGGGCTCACATTTTCAGAGGTCTCAGGCCATAGACAGCCACCTAATCCAGTCCTAGGAGCTCAAAGGGAGGCAGAACATCGTGGCGAAAGAGTGTGGCGGAGGAAAGCAGCCAGGGATGTGGCACCAGGAAGCAGAGAGACAAAATATATATCCCCCAATCACGTCCCCATGACCACTTCCTCCAGGCACACCCTACATGCCTAGAGTTGCCACTCAATCCCTAGGAAGGGATCAACTCGCTGATTGGGTTAAGACTCTCACAACCCAATTATTTTACCTCTCAACCTTCTTGCATTGTCTCACCATGAGTTTGGGGGGGACACTTAATATCTAAACCATAACAGAGTTAGATTTTTTTTTAAAAAAGTTGCCAGAGGTCTTTCAAGGTAGTGAGAGAGCTAGACTGTTGTGGTATCTGAGAGTCCTGGACTCAGTTGCTTCCTGGGCTGTCCGCAAGTGAATTTCACTTCTCTTCTCTCCATGTTAGTGAAGTGCACAATCAGCCACCTCATTTGTCATTGGAAGGAGGAATGGGATATGTACCTGAAGTATTTCCAGAAAGTCTCACTTTGTGAGCTTTATTTGTATTATTTTCATTTTTTATTAAGATACTCTTTTTTTTTTTTTAAAGAGAGAAGGACAGTGAGAGAGAGAGACAGAGAGAGAGACAGAGAGAATCAATTTTTATTGAGTTTTTTACATGGTTTTCATTGCTCCGACACTTAGTTGTGTACATGGTAGCTGGGGTTTGAACCTGTGTACTTGCACATGCCAGGCAAGCACCGTAACTGTCGAGCCACCACTCCAGCCCTATATTGCGAATTTTTTTTTTTTTAAAGGGAGAAGGACAGTGTGTGTGTGTGTGAGAGAGAGAGAGAGAGAGGGAGAGAGAGAGACAGAATCAATTTTTATTGAGTTTTTCACATGGCTTTCATTGCTCCATCACTTAGTTGTGTACGTGGGTGCTGGGGTTTGAACCCGTGTACTTGCGCATGCCAGGTAAGTGCTGTATCCGCCTAGTCACTGCTCCAGCCCTGTATTATTTTCATTTTTGCGTGCTTAACTATAGTCACTGGAAGCTGTATTTTGATGGATTCGTCCTAATTTTGATCATGAAACCAAGCTATAAATAAGGAAATGGGACTTTTCTATGGATATGGATACATGTGGGTGAAGGAATTGTGTATCTGCCATTAATAGAAATGTAGAGGAATTTAATGGGATTGTGCTCATGCCTCCGAAGTTCTGCCTATGAAGTGATGGTTTGGAACTTTGTCCCACCTTCCTGCGTACAGCTATGCAGCCAGGATGGGCATAGAATTGCATGCAGAGCGATTCGTACCTGAGAGATAAGTCACGGCAAACCACGTACATGCAGGTCCAGTTGCCTGGCAGATGGTGTATATGTGAATTATATCTCGATTAATGCTGTTCTAAAAAATGCTGTTCAGCATAGTTAGCTGTGTAGTCAGTGCAGCTTCTAGAGGGTACCTGGTGAGGGTGGGGGCAAGCAACTTCTCATGCTTCTCTGTACCAGAGTCAGGGTTAGTGAGAGAAAATTAAGGAGCCATTGACATGTGGGGGTGGGGAGAGAGGGAGGGAGGATAGGGAGGGATCCAGGGAGACAATCACAATACAGCATACTCTTTACCCCTCTGAGAAGTCAAATAATACTTATGCAATCTCTTAATTCTGGAAAATTTATAATATATATATAAATTTACATCTCTTACAGAGGTGTAATATAGAAGATTCAAGACACTGGTGTGTGGGCGATGTGTGGGTAACTATGCTTTAGGATCAAATGCAGATCATATTGTTATTCTATACACATTTATGATTGTAAAACAACTCAACTCCTTAATAAAAATTATTTAAAAAAGAAAACTAAGGAGGCTAAACAGAGAAACAGGAGACTGGTTAGCATCCCTGTTGATGTAGGAAGTTATTAACTTGAGGGAAGAGATTAAGATAATCTTGTATTTTCTTAGCATGTTTTGAGGGCCTCTATCAATGAGAAGGACAGACTCTCTAGCAACTCCATGATGGTGGAATCTAGAGGTGACATTTGCCTGCCTAACATGCCCCTTCCAAAGAAACCAAGCGTTGAATCGGCAGGAAACCAGAAGCCAGGCTGTGGCGGGGATGCACACTGGAGTAAAATTGTGTACAGCCCCAGGCCTGTCTGCAGAGTTAAGCCTGTGCTGAAGTTGTGCGCTTGCGCTTCACCGCGTGTGGCTGAAGTGTGAGCAAGCTTCTTTGTTTCCACCGCTAAATCCACTGATTCCCCCTGCCTGTTCCTCACCCTTTCCTGTTCGTGGGCTTCACTGGGCCATATGCTAAATGTTTGCACTTTAGTTTTAGAGAACTTTAACTTAGCACATACCCAGGTGCCTGGGAGAAACTGGACTTTAGAAAAGATGGGTATAGGGTGTTGGAAAATATGTAATTGTTCTATCCAGTGTCACATGTTAATTTTAATTTTTTATTGGTGCATTATAATTATACATAATCGTGAGATTCATTATGCCATGTTCATACATGCACATAACATAATCAGTCCCTTCATAGAACCTTCCCTTTCCCTCTCCTCCTCCCTCTTCCATCCGCTTGCCCTATTCTATTAATCTCCCATTATTTTATTACTATTTTAATTAGTACATTATAATAATACATAAGCAGGAGTTGTTGTTTGTACTTGGACAGCACAGTTTGGTAAATCTTGTTCCCCGGTTCTTTCCCATCCTCCCATCCTCTCCATCCCCTTCTATTCTTGGGAAATAAAAGTCAAGGGGAGGAGGTGGAATCTCAAGAAAACAGAGTTTACTTCTTATTTATTTTTATTTTATTTATTCATTTATTAAAGAGAGGGATAGTGAGAGAGAGAGAGAGAATCTATTTATTTAGTTTTTCATGTGGCTTTTGTTGCTTTGGCACTTAGTTGTGTACCTGATGCTGGGGTTTGAACCCACGTGCTCACACATGCCAGGCAAGAGCCCAGTCACCACTCCAACCCCCTTTACTTGTTATTTTAACTGCCTGAATAGCAGTGAAAATATGTCACTTGAAGAGATTTTCTAATAGTGTTGCTTGGTTGTAGTAAAGTACACATGCAGTGTATACCTTAACCATGTTTAAGTTCGCAGATCAGTAGTCTCAAGTGCATTCAGTGTTGTGCCACGAAAACTCCAGACTTTCTTTTCATTTTACAAAACTGTACTCATGAAGCACTAACTCCTCATTCTCCTCTTTCCCAACCCTCTGGCAACCACATCCTACTCTGTCTCTACAAATTTGACCATTCTGGGAGTCTCAAATAAGTGTCATCTTGCAACATTTGTCTTTTTGAGACTGTCCTGTTTCATTCGGCTCATCGTGTTACAACATATGTCATCGTTTCCTTCCTCTTGACAGTGAGATCATGGTTCCCTTTCTCTGTTCATCGAGCCGGTGGGCTCTTGGGTTGCCGCCACCTTTTGGCTTTGTGAACAATGCTGCTAGAAATAGGGATGTACAAATATGTCTTCTACACTCTCCTCCAGTTATTGTGGGTGTAGACCCAGGAGTGGAACTTCTGGATCTTAGGATCTTCTATTTTGAATATTTGGAAGAATCACCTACTGTTCCCCAAAGTGGCCGCATCGATTTACATTCCCTTGGACAGCGTACAGGGGTTCGAATATCTCCACATCCTCACCACTACTTGTTATTTTCTCACTTTTATTTGGTTGGTAGATTGGTTTTTTTTTTTTTGGCAGTAGCCATTTTGAGAATTTTAAGGTAGCGTCTGATTGTGGTTTTGATTTGCATTTCCCTAATAATTTGTGATGCTAGTCTCTTCACATGCATACTGCTCATTTTTGTGTCTTCCTTAGAGAAATGTATTTTCAAGTTCATTGCTTAGTTTTTTTTTTTTTCTGGTACTGCAAATTGAACATAGGGATAGTTTACCATTGAGTCTGAGCTATATCGCCAGTCTTTTTTGTTGTTGTTGTTTTTTGGACAGGATCTTGCTGTGTTGCTGAGGCTGGCTTCAAACTTTTTATCCTCCTGCCTCAGCCTCCTTAAGTTGCTGAGATCATAGGCGTGTGTCATAACACCTAGCTTGCTTTTTTTTTAATGGTATTGTTTATTTATCCTAATGTTTTAAAACAGAGAGGTGGTAGAGCTTTATCTGAAATGAGATTATAATAGAATGTAGCTTTTAGGAATAGTGTACTGATTGAAATGATATGCATAAGCACTTAGTATAGCACTTAGTGCAGTCAGCATTTGAAGAATAGTCATTATTAAATATGTAAAATTATTGTAAAGAGAAGATGGTCACCTAGTATAAGAGTTTTAAAATAGAAGACGTAACTTAGTATTTCCCAGAACAAAAGTTGTTTGATTCTTTAAATTTTTTTTTTATTTTGAGATAATTGCAGGTTTGTATGTGGTTGTACAAAATAATGCAGAAACAAAAGCACGTGCCCACACAAAGCTTGCACGTGAATATTCGTGACAGCATTATTGGTGAGAGTCAGAGTGGAAACAGACCAAATGTTTGTTGTATACTGAATGGATAAACAAAAGGCGATAGATCCATTCAGTGGAACAATCAGCAAGGTAAAGAAAAGGATGAATTGTTGTAGACTACACCATGTGACTTGGAACTGCTCTCCGAGGTGCACAAAGGAGCATGCATGGAAGGTTCCCATTTATACAAAATACGCAGAACAGGCAAATCTACGCAGTCAGGAAGGGGGAGACTAGTTGCCGAGGGGAAATCAGCACAGTGGAGTGACTGCTAGTGAGTGTAGATCTCTCTTGGGGTTGATGGTTGTACAATTCAGAATACACAAAAACGCCGATGAGGGGCTGGAGCCGTGGCTCAGCGGTTACAGCACTTGCCTGGCCTGCGCAAGGATGCGGGTTTAAACCCCAGCACCACGTACTCAACAAAGTTCTGGAGCAATGACAGCCATATGAAAAACTAAATGAAATTGATTCTCTCTTTCTCTCTCCCACTCTCCCCGTCTCTGTAAAGAAAGAAAAAAATAAAGTTGAATCTCTCTCTGTCATTTTCCTGCTCTCTTTTTAAAAACAAGTTGATGGGGGCTGGAGCAGTGGCTCTGCGGTTACGGCACTTGCCTGACATGCCCAAGTACATGGGTTCAAACCCCAGCACCCATGTACACAACTAAGTGTCAGAGCAACAAAAGCCACGTGAAAAACTCAATAAAGATTGATTCTCTGTCTATCTCTCTCTCACTGTCCTTCTCTCTTAAAAAAAAAAAAGCAAGTTAGTAAATTGCATACTTTAAATGAGTAAATAGTAGAGTGTATGAATTATATTCCATGAAGCCAGTGTGTGTGTGTGTATGTGTATGTGTGTGTGTGCGTTGTACACAGAAAGGTGGTGGAGAGGAGTATAGGAGTGAACTCCTAGGTAGGAAAAGAAAGGGAAAGGAAAGAAGAAAATTTGACCTGAGATCTTATGCTGATAGGGTCTGTGAGTTTGTCTGTCAGCCAGGGAGCTCCTTCTTAATTACTGAAATGATTTTAATCTGTTGAATACATTAAGCATAGGAATAATGGGAATAAAGCCAAAAGAACAGAGAGTGGTGATGTTTTTGGGTATGTCTCTATCTGACCATCTGAAAGCTGGTATGATAGCAGGTTCTCTATGATTTAGAGCTGTCAGAAATTGGTTTTTATTTCTTTCTTTTTTAAAGAGAGAAGTACAGTGAGAAAGAGAGAGAGAGAATCAATTTTTATTGAGTTTTTGACATGGCTTTAGTTGCTCTGACATTTAGTTGTGTACTTGGGTGCTGGGGTTTGAACCCATGCACATGTACAGGCCAGGCAAGCCCCATAACCGCCAAGCCACTGCTCTAGCCTGGTTTTTATTTCTTAAGGATAAATAGGCTAACTTTTCTCATGACTAGAGAAAAGCAACTGATTTAAAAGGTATCATTGTCAACCAAGTAATTTAATATTTTTGTCAAGCATGAGAAATTGTCCATAGACTACCTGTCACATTTCATGGTCTGAATTTTTTTAGTCTCAATTACAGAGAACAAATACTAGGAAGTGACCTGTCCTTTGGAGGAAGAGGGTGGGTGGGGATAAAAGAAAGAGGTGTCGAGCCGCAAGCTGTTTCCTCCTGTTTGTGTGATCCTCTTGACATCGGGCTTGGGCGACATGTTTCCTCTGTGGATTGTTTTATTCCCAGGGAGCTGTCTGAGCAGAGGGGAGCTGGACGCTGTTTCCTTTTACTGCTTGGTCCATGAAGAGACTTTGTGGAAGAAAGGAGACATTTTAAATTGAATTTTGCTTGATACATTCTTATTTGAGCCAACTGCATTGAAATTAATCACCAGCCGATTTTAGTCAACTGCATGCATTTTTTTAAGCTGCCCTTGATCTTGTGTTATTGGGCATTTTTTTTATTCGTTAAATGTGGACTTACAATTAGGAGGGAATCATCCATCATCTAACAGTCAAGAACAAATGTATAATGACAGAGCAAGCCAAGGCTGATGCCATTCCATGGTTTGCCTGGTTGGGTTCCCCATGGTTCCATGTTTCCCCCTACTTAACCCCCGTGTTAATTGGACTTCTCATGGAAGTCGAAGGTTCCCTTCTGGGTTGATTCCCCCATACTCCCTCCCTCCGGTCTCCTTGATGTCCTTCCTATTCCCTTCCCCATCTCCCTGCCCTCCTCCCTACATCCCCCAGCATCCTAGACAAGCACTCGGTAACAAGCCAGTCATGGCTGGACTTGGAGTTTACTCCAGTTGTCACATCAACTCTCTTTGTGGCAAAGTGCAATTCCATAAAAAGTTCTTTACTACCTTGAAAAGATTATTTTTAAAAATCATTTTCCTACTATAACAACAGCTCAAATCTCTGTGACTAGATTAATGATGGGGAGTATCTAGTAAGTTATGATTCAGCGATCCCTAATGCTGAATGAAGACCGTGCCTCTGGAGGAAGGATGAAGACCCCTTCTTGCATTCAGTGTCACAGCCTGAGAGAGAGATCCTTGAGCAGAAGCTGCCATCGTTCTTGAGCTGTGGGACACAGCTGGTTAGCCACTGTTTGTCTCTAACTCCTTATCAACATGTTTAATGTCTTCAGCAGCTGCAATATTTCCTGGCAAGTTTTTCCCTTACCCTTGGAAAACATTTTTTTTTCTTCATCCTTTAAAACTATGTAAAGGTCTCCATGAGCCCCATTGCTTGCATGATGACAGAAGAGGCACAGTTTGTCTCTTTAACTTTATTACCATGTCATGCAATGAGTGACAGGAAATTGCACACCACGCAATATTCAATTCATGAATAATCACAAAATGAAAACCTGTGCTGCCAGCACTGAGGAAACTTGCCAGCCCCAAGTGTCCCCTTGCCTCTTCCCAGTCACAGCTTTGCATGTTCTCCAACATCTGCTATTCTGACCTTTGTAATAATTTCCTGACTTTTTTTTTTTTTTTTAATGCTGGAGATTGAACCCAGGGCTTTGTGTTGCAAGGCAAGTGCTACCCAATGAGTTTCGTCCCTACTGACTCTTAGTGTTACTACTTTTTTTTTTTTTTTTGAGAGAGAGAAGGACAGTGAGAGAGAGAGAGAATCCGTTTTTATGGAGTTTTTCCCATGGCTTTCGTTGCTCTGACACTTACTTGTGTACGTGGATGCTAGGGTTTGAACCATGCGCTTGCGCATGCTGGGCAAGTGCCATAACCGCAGAGCCACTGCTCCAGCCCATGTTACTACTTTTATATATGGTGACATACGCATTTCCAAACAATATGGTCCTGCTTTGCTTGTTCCTGAACTTCATGGAAGTGAATCATGCTGGAAGTGCTCCATTACGCCTCTTTTCCTGGACATCTCTGTGTATTTACCCATTTTTTCAGTTCCTCCATCTTCGTTGCTGTATGGTGTTGCTTGTGTGTGTATACAAGGCATGTAACTGTTTTAATTTCGCTATTTACTGAAGAAACTGCTATTATTCCCAGGTTTTGGCTTCTGTGCACCGTGTGCTCGGAACAATTTTTGTGTTGATCCAAGGGAGCAGAAGTTTTTGTAGGCTGACTTGGAATGGATTTTCTGGATTGTAGGGTATAATCAGTCCTCCATATCAGTGGTTCCATATCCACGGGGTCAAGCAAACTTGGATAGAAAATATTTGGGGTGGGGGGGAATTGCATTTGTACAGAACAGGGATAGACCATTTTCCTTGTCAGTTTTCTCTGAACAATATAGTGTAACAACTATTTACATTCCACTTACATTATATTAGCTATTACAAGTGATCTAAAATGATTTAAAGTGGGTGGGCTGTAGATAGATTAGACACCAATGATATGTCATTTTATATAAAGGACTTGAGCATTCTCAGATTTTGGTGTCCCTGACTGGTCCTGGAACCCATTGCCTGCCGATTACCTAGGATGGACTGTGAATCTTCAACTCTACTGCATACCTTCCAAACTTATTTCCCAAAGAACTGGGCCCAGTTGAGATGCTGCCCAGCAATGTATAAGGCGATATTCTTTCTTGACCAGTAGAGTTATGTCCGGAAGGATATGACCCCAGAGCAGCACAGCCCGTGTGGTCACTTGGAAGGCAGCAGCTCTGTCAGCATCCTTCATGGGCCCCTGGGGATACTTTTACAAAAACTTTGCAGTTCAGTTTCACTGCTGCTCAGAAAAGGGCACAGAAAAGTGGGCAGGGACTCACTAGAACTTGACATTCTTGGACTTTTAAATTTTTGTCAACTTGGGCAGTTTCTCCTTGTGACTTTATTTGCATTTCTCAGACTTCTGATAAGATTGAGTATCTTTCATAAGCCTATTAGTCATGGGAATTTCTTTCTTTCTTTCTTTCTTTTTTTTTTTTTTTGATATGCCCATCCAAGTCTTTACTTATTTTTTTGTTTTACCTACTGATTTGTGTAGAAGTTATCTATAGATTCTGGATACTAGTCCCTTGTCAGTTGTATTTGTCATAGAGAGTATATTTCCCTGCTATGCCTTACTCATATAATTGAGAACCAACTTATGAATCCATTAAAAATTATAGGAGACTCTTCTTAATTCAAATACATTTTAAAGGGCTTTTATTGTGCAATTCACTTTAAAATTACCTTCAAGATCTATAGAAAAGGCCATATTGCTCGTGATTGTATATTTAGATAGCAATTCAAGTTAATATAGTCATGATTCTATTATTTTATGTAGTTTGTAGCTTTTGAGCAGGATCTAGGACAGTTTTTTGTCAGCTATCACTCCCTTCATGTATGTTCTAATACTTATTTTATACTGTGTTCTTCATTTTCCTGTAAGGTGCTGCAAACTACTATTATGTATAAACCAAAGTGGATGAAAAGAAACATTTTAAATCAAGCAGTCTTTTTTTTTGCTGGTGGTAGTACTGGAGATGGAATCCATGGCCCTGCATGTGCTCTTCCACTGGGCTACATACCATCCTGAGATGGTATGTCTTCATGATCAGGGATGATTAACTGGTTGTAAACTTTTTCTTATCCATTTGAGGGTTTAGAAATTGAAAATAACTCCTTTTATTTAAAGGAAAAAAAAAAGATTCAGGCCAGGTGTGGTGACACACATTTGCAATCCTAGGGACACAGGAGGATAAGGCAGGAGGATCACAAGTTCAAAGCCAACCTCAGCAACTTAGTGAGGCCCTGTCTCAAAATAAAAAAATAAAAAGGGCTGGGGATGTGGCTCAGTGTTAAGATGCCCCTGGGTTCAATCCCTGGTGCCAAAAACAAACAAAAACGCTTAATGTTCATTGAAAAATTTAATCGAAATAGAAAAGAACATAGAAAGTGTAAGTTCCACCCAGAGGAACT
>PVKS010015060.1:0-46872 GCA_004027875.1 Aplodontia rufa | reverse complement strand
CCATTCACTGATTTTTTACTTTACTTCCTTCACTTTCGGAGACCTGTTGAGAAAGTCTTTGCCTACTCCTAAATGTTGAAGTGTTGGACCAAATTTTTCTTCTATCAATTGCAACGTAGCTGGTTTGATACCAAGCTCCTTGATCCATTTTGATTTGATTCTTGTGCAAGGAGAAAGATATGGGTCTAATTTCAACTTTCTGCAGGTGGATGACCAGTTTCTCCAGCACCATTTGTTGAAGAGGCTGTCCCTTCTCCATGTAATATTTTGTCCCCCTTTGTCAAAAATCAGATGTTTAAAGATTTGAGGATTGGTTTCGGGGTCTTCTATTCTATTCCATTGGTCTTCTTCCCTGTCTTGATACCAGTACCATGCTGTCTTTGTTACTATGGCCCTATAGTATAGTTCTAGATCTGGAATGGCAAAACCGCCTGTTTCATCTTTCTTGCTTAGTAGTGCTTTGGCAATTCTTGGTTTCTTGTTGTTACAAATGAATTTGAGAATTGCTTTTTCTATGTCTTTAAAGAACGACATAGGTATCTTTATAGGGATAGCATTAAATCTATATAAAGCTTTTGGTAGAATGGCCATTTTTATTATATTAATTCTGCCTATCCAAGAGCACATTACAGTGACACAACAATATTGATGTTCATAGCAGCACAATTTACTATTGCTAGGCTATGGAAACAACCCTGGTGTCTCTCACAGGAAGAATGGATCCAAAAACTGTGGTACATTTATACCATGGAATATTACACAGCAATTAGAAACAATGACATTGCAGCCTTCGAGCGTAAATGGATGGTTATGGAAGAGATCATGATGAGTAAAATCAGCTTAACCCAGAGATCTAAGGGTCGATTGTCTCCACTCATCTGTGGAGGTGGGGACTAGACCCTGGACAATGAGAAAGTTGGTCTAGAAACATGAGTTAGATTCAGATAAGATGTAATGCTTTACAATCTAATACTATTTTTGGAGTTATGATGGGAAGGGGAAGGGAGGGATAAGGGAGGGTAATCGGGGGGGGCACTCCTGGGGATAGTTGCAATGTCCAGAATATATACACATCTTATACACATTTTATATTGTTTTGTTAAAATCTTGTAAGGTTGCTCAAAAATAAAAAAATTTAAAAAAAAGAACACAAGAAAATTGAACTCTCTAAGCTCTGAGTAGATGTACTTCAAATATATATCACCAAACACAATATTCTTTTTGATAGAGTTCTACTTACCAAGTCCTTTGCAATCCAGTGATTCTCCTGGTATTTGATCAAAGACAAAAAACATGCTATAGGATGTGCTATCTACTGTGGGTCATTGTGAATGCAGCAGCTTTGAGAAGTATCAGAGGAGGAGCTACTGAGCCTGAGTACTGCTACAGGTTCATTTCAAACAGTGGTTGTACATAGGGTTGAATGTACATGTTTTATCTCTACTACAAATAAAATGAATGTATCTACCCAGTTATGGAGGCAGAGTTTAAAATGAGCATTATTTATACACTTTATTTCTTCACAATGAGACCAACAAAAATATTAATTCTCCTCAAAATTGTCCTTGAAAATATGTTTATATTTGTATATAAGATTAGTCAATTTAACATAGGGGGCCATTGGATAAGATTGAGATCCTGAAGCCCCACAACACCAAACCAAACTGTTTATTATCTGATTTTCAAGAAATTATAAAAGCCAAAAGACCTAACAGGCCAGTTTTAAGGAAGGCTCTTCTGCTTTAAACCTTGCAAAAAAGTAACCTGAAGTAACTCTTATTAACCATCATCCTGCTTTTGATTATGCTACTTCCTTCTTGCTGCTTAAAAGAATAAAAAAAAAAGGTCTTTCATACTCAGTAAAGTCTCTATTTTCAAATGAGATGATATCTGAATTACAATAAAAACTCTATTAGATCATTTAATTAAATATATTATAACTATGGCTTTTGACAATATCATGATGTAAAAAATTATATATGTCATTGCTTAATTTACAGGTTTTTAGTAATAAATGTGCACATTTAATGGTTATTGTTTGGGAATAGGGCCTCTATTTACACTGCTGAAATCATTTGACCTTGAAAGAAAGTCATTCTGTTGAAAGTAATTTAATGAACAAATGTGTTAAAGATCTTGGAAATGAATTTTTTCCTTTAATTCATGAAACATTTCCCTTTTGCTATTAGATCTTATAATTTGGCCTTTGTATGAAAATCAATTATAGCATCTTAGAGGTGACTTTGAACAAGTTTTCAACGAATAATTCTGAATGTGAGCATCCATGCAAAATCCACAAATATCATGTTCATCACAATGTATCAATAAATATATAATTTTTAAAATAGCATTGCTCTTAATTCTACAATGTTGGTTTTTCTTTTAGGAAAGAATAAAATCTTATAATTTTAGTGAATTTACCCATACAAATATTGTAGGATGATGACATATGGTCTAAGAAATTTTACATAATCAGCCTGAAGATAGGATAAACTAGTCATGTGTAACCAACAGATGTGTGCTTATAATAAACATACTCTGGAAACCACTGCCTCTCTGCTAGATGCACATGGATTAAATATTTGTAGACACTTGGCTAAAATTTGTAATGGCATTCTGAATGACAATCACAGTAGATGGAATGTTTTAAAGAACTTAATCTTTGTTAAATGTCAAACTTGCCTTTTCCGGTGTTTAGCAGGTATGCTCCTACTTTATACAATATTAAAGTGGTTAAAATAGGATGAGGTAAGAAATAAGATTCCAATTTGAAATAGACTGTCAGATCATTCCCCTCCTTATGGAGAAGTGTTATCAATGAATGTTGAGTTGTCAACTTTGACCTTAATCTAACAGCAGTGGCAAATCTGACAGATTCCTGAAACAAGCAGTTAGTGCTTGACATATTGTAAGCATTTTGATTTGACAGAAAGGAACAAAAAAAAATTTTTTTTTCTTTAATAATGCAAGTTGTCATTGAACACAGACCAGCACTGACCCCTGAGAATTCATTGTTCATTCAGGATGGTCCAGGGCAGTGCTGAGCTCTGTCAGAAGCTATATTTTATAAACCAAAAATTCATATTCATATAATAAAATTGGTATCTTTGCAAGGAAAAAAATTGGTGTTGTAACATAAAATGTTAGGCAAGATGTTGACTGGTGGTTTTCATGTTGCCACATATGTATGGAGTAAGTTAATGTAAATCCACGAGAGACCTTGGCATCCCTGAGACAACAAACAGGAAGTGAATAACCCTAATTCAAAGGGTACACTATCCCCCAATCCTCCCCTTAGTCAGCTGTGGATTGTTGATCGTATAGACAAACAATTGCCAAGAGAAAGCAGTCTTTTGCACTGTCAGTCAACCCAAAGAAAAAGTGATGCCTAATTATCTAAACATTCCCTTGGTCATTAGGAAAACTAAGAACTATCCAACACTGACCAGGAAAGTCTTTAAATAAGAGTATTACATGAGTTCATTATGAAGAACTGGATAAGAAAAAATTCAGACTGAGAAAAATTTTTCCTATCGTGATGAAGTCATAGTATCAGTTACTTAATGAGAAGGAACTGAAGACACACATTTCAATAGACTTTAAATATTTTACAGTTCATTGAATGAGTCTTTATAACCAATGGTCTATAGTGTTCCTTATAAAGTAGTTGTTCAGTCTTCACAAAATTCTGAATTAACCCTCTTCATACCAGTATATATATATGGAGAGAGAGAGAGAGAGAGAGAGAGAGAAGGATTGCATAAAAGTATCCAATTTGATAAGCAAAATTTGATAAGCTTGAAAGTGAAATCATGTGTATTGTACATTGAAAATAATAATTAACACAACAAAATCACATGGTATCTTGGGGAAGGGAGAACAACACATTCAAATAAAAGTGGTATCATTAATGAAAATTCTAATAAGTCATTTAGAGAAAGACAAAGAACCTCATTTTAAAAACAAAACAAACAGGAAAAAGCTTGAAGAAACAATGCACTAAAGAAACACAGTTGCCTTGCTAAACTTTGAAAGATAAAATTTCCAATTCCCTTATAACTAAAAAAAAAGAAAAACAAAACAACAGTAAAACTCTATTCAAAGTTTATAAAAATACATGTGAGAAAGGACTCCGCATGGATAGAGGAAAGAAGAAAATAGATTCTCATATACTAATAATGGTCTTGAATATTTGTCAAGTTTTGTACAAGTTATATAGCATTGTGTACAAAAATAAAAATTCCAAGGCTGGAGTGGTGGCTCGGTGGTTACGGCGCTTGCTTGGCATGCTCAAGTACACGGGTCCAAACTCCAGCACCCACGTTCACAACTAAGTGTCAGAGCAGCGAAAGCCATATGAAAAACTCAATAAAAATTGATTCTCTGTCTCTCTCTCTCTCTCTCACTGTCCTTCTCTCTTTAAAAAAAATTCCCATAAACTACATTAGAAATTCATCTTAATATACTCCTGTGCATATTTACTGAATCTTGGTATATCCAGACAATTGAGTAATCAGAATTACTAAAAATCATATAATAGTTTAGCAGTAGGAACAGTTGCTTATCTCTATAACCAATAAGAAGTTTTATTTTATATGTTCCCCTTTTCCATGATTAAAAATTTATCTTAAGGATGTAACCTATATTCTGAACAAAGATTTAAACATGAAAATACTTATTTCAAGATTTTTCTGATATGTAACAATCTAAAACTTCCTGTACTTCTCATGTTGTCAATTGGTTAATATTTAAGGACACACTGACATGATAGAGCACACAGAAGAGATGTTTCAAACTTCCTATAGTCCATCTTTAATGTAAAATGTACTCACACAATCATGCATACACAGTAGTATTCATATGTACACTATAAAGAGAAAGATGTTTGTGAAATCTATCATCTATCTATCTATCTATATATACATATATCACAATTTCAGTTGGGAATCATTTTAAAGTATGCCTTAGTCTAAGTTTTTAATTTTTTTTTCTACTTTTAGATATTTTCTGTATTTGCAAATAAGCTGTTATTCCCCCCAAATAGGTACAAGAAGTTGTTCTTAATGTTACATTAATGTGTATACAGTATGAGGTTAGTTTTAAAAGACAAGTTATACTTTTTCAATGACATATGATCAAATTTATATATGTTTATGCATTGATTAAAGTGCCTACAACTGAATATATCTTATTTATATATTTTTTCTCTATTATTAACCAATTTCTAGTATTTCTAATATTAACCAATTTCTCTAGAATTAAAAAGATACAAAATAAAACTCAAAATGTTTCTTCTAAATTAATTCAGTAGACTAAAAACTCAATGTATATCATCCATATTTTATCTGAAATTCATGTAGCCTTTCATTGTAACTACATTTATTTAAGAGTAAATAAGAAAGTTCATAATGTTATGGAAACATTGCCAGATATTAATTTCTAGAGTCATAAGATGAAAAATCTTGCTGATCTGATTTTTCTTTTTTATTTTAAGAAGTTTATTATTTGGATTCCTGACACTTACAATTACCAATTGCATTGGACAGGACTTTCCATTATGTATTTAACAATATTCCATGAATTTGCTGAAACTATAAATCAGTAGAAGCCAAAGAACATATTATTTCTAACATTGTTGCTTAAATACTTAAATGAAAATAAAGGAAATAAATTTCAAACAAAAAGAAGTCTCACTCATACACAGTGACTGGTATGCTTTAGTTCATTGTAGTTCTGTGATATATATTGTGCTAATGGAGTAAAACACACTCTTTAACTTAATGACAGCGTCTTCAGTGGGAACAGCATTCTCTTGTCATTAGACAAGTAACTTTGGCTGACAAAAACACTTATTCATTAGTTACCCCACTGTTACTCATTCTTAAATGACTTTGGACACTAATACAGATATTTTCATTTGGGATAGCAATAATAAAGTTTAGTTTTTTCCCGACATGAAAATGAGAAAACATAAAACTTAAAGAATAAACTATTATGGTGTTCCTCAAAGCTCATGTGTAAAACAATGCAAGAAAGTTTAGAAATGAAATGTTTGGATGATGAGAGTTTTAACCTAATTAGTGCATTAATCACTGGTAGTGTTTACCTGGGTGGTAATTGTAGGCAAGTGGCTGAAAGAGGTGGATCCTGAGGGGCAATGCCTTTAAGGTATATATTTTGTTCTTGTTGGGTGGAGCATTTTCTCTCTGCTTCATAGAGCTATGTCCTGAGCTGCTTTCTTCCACAACACTCTTCTGCTGTGATGTTCTGCCTTGCCTTGGACCCAGAGCAGTGGAGTTATCTATCTTTGGACTGAGAAATTTGAAACTATGAGCCCAAAAATAAACTTATTCCTGTAAAAGGCATTTTGGTAACAGCAGTGAAAAACCTGATCAAAAGAGAATTAAATTATCATTTCTTTGTAATTACTTTTTTTTTTAACAATGGTGAGTTTTTCCTTCTGTATCATCTTTTTTCTAAGTTATTATTATACCAGTTGGTACATATATTTGTATAAAACAGGTAATGATGTATTTTAGATGCAGCTCTTTCTACGTATTTCATTTTATTTTAGGCTATATGAATCATTTCCTTAGTAATTTAAGAGATTTGTTGATGAAATATTCATTTAATAATATTTGAAACAGATAATATAATTTTAGAGACTTTATGTAATCATTACAAAAAGTGAAGAAGCAAAATTAACATATTTGAATTTCGAAATGAATACATTTATATGCAATATTTGAAGCCTCTTAGCCCTTATGCAAATTTTTATTTAAAATAAGTCATTGCTAAAACCTGATATCCTCCTCTCATGAAAAATCATCACTTGGCATGTACCTTTCTTCTCTTTCTTTTGACATATATAAGCTAAAATGTGCTGGTGCAATAGAGAAATAAATACTACTTAAAACTGTCAAAATAAAAAAGTGTGATTTCATGTGGCTTTGCTTGCATATTGAACTGTGGAGCTAAGCAGTGTTTCCATGCGAATTCAATTGTGAGCATAAGAAAATACACTGGAGGGGATACTGAAGGTCCCCACCTTCATTGGATTAGAAAGGAGCTGTTATAGTATGTGTTCGAATAAGCCAAAAATCAATTATCTTAATAACATTTTCTTATATTTAGTAGCTGGTCATTATTTAGTAGGAAAATGTGAATTTTGATAATGATTTTACTGAGATAAATGGTTAAACAATGAGGGAAATATTCTGTTTCAAATTCTAGAATAAACTACAGGTGGATTTCACTAACTTTTAAAAATTATTTGCTGGTATAAAGGAAAAAGTTGGCATTTGAATATTCTGTAATTAGTCACCTTAGTACATTATTACATCTTGTATTATTTATTTATTTTTGGTATTTTGTTTGTAGTCATAATGTACAAGCAAAAATTAATTTGATATCTTGTTTTCAACATATCTCTCATTTTTTGTCATATTGCTTTGTTCAATGTACAGTAAACTAAAAGGAATACAAGTGAGCCTTTCAGTTTCCTTTTAAGTTTTGTATAAAACTTAAACTTGAAGTTTAACTGTGAGTCTAACTGTAGTTTTGAGTTACGGTCTCACAATTAAAGGCAACACACTTGGAATACTGGATACTAAGTATGCTTTGCTCTGTTATAGATTTAGAATTTTACTTGTACATCAGTAATTTAGATATCTGTTTTATTATACTCAACATAATGATTTTATTTTCATCTCTGATTTCACAATCATAATTGGAAAATAATTCAAGCATTACAAATAGTTACTTAGGAGAAATAAATATTGCTTACAAGCTTACTAAAGCCAAATTGACAAAATAATGTGCAAATTTCAAAAGAATTTAAAAATATGATTTAATACTATAGTTGTCTTGACCACTGCTATTTTTAAATATCCTTACAAACAAAATACAAATTTACCTCATACTGAGTAGATTTCATTTGTATGGATATAGATTTTGCTTACTTTTTTTTTTTTAAAGAGGCCCTGCTAACTGAAGAGAAGGTCATTCTTCAAAATGGGTATTTGCTGGCTATCTTAACATATTGTGAGAGCTCTCATGGAAGAAAATTGCTCCTATAGGTGCTAATGATAGTTATAACTGTTTTAGTTGAAACTAATATATGCACCTATAGGCTCACAATTCTTCATTGACTGGACTGGCAGCTGTTTATCTGTGCTTCCCAAGTAGCACCCTAGCCCAACAAAGCAAAGGCATAAGAAACTCCAATAACCCTTACAAGAGTAATACTCACTGTCAGTCTTCAAGCCACAACCCCTGTATCTGAAAATGAGGAAAAGGGGAAATAACTCCCATCCTCAACCTTATAGCTCTTCATCCAAGGACTCTATGGTTGGAGTCCTAGATGAAAACCTATAAAAATATAACAGCACGATGATTAGTAACTCAATCAAGGAGTTGAAAGAAGAAATTAAGGAAAGAGATCAGAGATCAGTTTCAAGTGATGAGAGACAACTTCTATAAGGAAATAAGGGAACAATTCCATGAGATGAAAGACCATATTTACAGTGTTAGACATCCTGAAGAGAGATGTAGCAGAGCTTTCAGAATTGAAAACTACTGTCAACCTAATCAAATCCTCACCAGAGGATGCTAACACTAGAGTAAACTCAACAGAAAATAAAACTTCAACTCTCAAAGAACGTACATCAGATAATGAAGACAGGCTGAGTAATGTTGAGTTCAAGGAGGACAAACAAGAAAAGAAACTTACTGTACATGACCAAAACTTCCAAGTAGTATTTGATGAGATGAGTAGAAATAATCTGAGAGTATTTAGGCTGGAAGAAAACATTGAACAACAAACAGGGGCATTAAGAATATATTAAGTGAAATTATCAAGAAGAACTTTCCTCATATGAGGATTGACCCAGAATACCAAATCCAAGATGCCTATAGGACACCAAAGAGATCTAACCAAATGAGAAATTCACCAAGACATACCATATATAAAATAATTAACAGAGAAACTAAGGAAAGAATTCTAAAAGCAGCTAGGGAAAAGCCCTAAATCACGTTCAGAGGCAGACTAATTAGGGTCACTATGGATTTTTCAAATCAGACAATGAAGGTCAGAAGAGCTTGGAACAATATTTTTCAAACTTTGAAAGAAAACAATTTTCAACCAAAGATAATATACTCTGCAAAATTCACCTTTAAATGTGACTGAGAAATTAAATACTTCACTGATAAATTCAAGCTAGCAAGATACATGAACACAAACTCTGAATTACAGAATATTCTGAAGGACATTCTTCATTCAGAAGAACATGCTAATAATTCCCTAAACCCTTAAACAAAAGAGTGTCTAAAACCACAATACACACCAAAAGAGACCCAAGATGGCACAAAACATAGCAACAGTCACAAAGTCTGAGACTTAGATTCGTGTATCTATTCTAACTTTGAATGTGAATGGTCTCAATTCCCCAACTGAAAGACACAGATTGGCTTACTGGAACAAAAAACAAAACCCCAACAATATGTTGTTTACCGGAGACACATTTCACACTCAAAAATAGATACAGAGTGAAGGTGAAAGGTTGGCAAAATGTCTACCAGGCCTGTGGTTCAAAAAAGCAAGCTGGGTTTGCAGTCCTAATATCTGATAAAGTTAATTTTGATCCAAAACTACTCAGAAAGGACAAAGATAGATACTACATCATATTAGAAGGGACAATTTACCAAGAAGTCATAACAATAATTAGCATTAATACCCCCAATTACAACCGCCCAAATATATGGAAATCAAGGACATTAAACCCTTCATTGATCTTAACAGAATAATACTGGAGGATTTCAATACACCATTATCAACATTAGACAGATCATCAAAACAAAAAATCAACAAAGATATCTCCAATCTGAACAACTCTGTTAATCAATTGGACTTAACAGACATCTACAGAATATTCCATCCTAAATTTGCTGAATTTACCTTCTTCTCAGCAGCTCATGGATTCTTCTCAAAAATAGACCACTTCCCAGTCCACAGAGCTAACCTTAACAAATACAAAAAAGTTATATCCAGCCAGACCACAAGGCCATGATCTTAACAATCAACAACAAGAAAAAGAACAGAAGCTACTCAAATACTTGGAAATTGAATAATTTCCTCTTAAATGAAGAATGGATAAAAGACTAAATGAAATCAGAAATTAAGAAATTCTTGGAAATGAATGAGAATGATGAAACAACATATTGAAATATCTGGGATACTATGAAAGCATTCTTAAGAGTTAAATTTATAGCACTGTGTGCATTAATTAAAAATCAGGAAAGAGCCCAAGTTAATAGTCATATGCTCCAACTCAAACTCCTGCAAAAAGAGGATTATTTCAATCCAAAAGCTAATAGAAGACAGGAAATAACTAAAATTAGAGCTGAAATCAATGAAATTGAGAAGAAAAAAAAATACAAATTGTCAACAAACAAAGAGTTGGTTCTTTGAAAAAATAAATAAGAACGACAGACCCCTTCCCTGTCCTGGTCCAGCCGGGTTTTGACCTAAGGGATGGGCTGGGGATGAGAAAAACCACAGACCAGACACCCGAAATGGTCTTTCTTTGTCCAAACTTTGCTTCTCCTTTTTATGTATCCATACTTTACATCTCTCTTTCAAGGCAACGTTCATTTGTACTGCTACGACAAAATGTCTAATTTTTAGTAATCTCAAACAAGTCAAGGCAACGCTACAAGACTCTATTTCAGAACAAACATAGACAGCAATTTCTCACAGTTCTGAAGGCTGGGAAGTTCAGGAGCAAAACATAGGCAGGTTTGGCTGCTTACAAGAGCTCATATTCCAAAGGTGCAGGGACACCACATCCAGCAGCAAAGTACGAGAGCTCTCTCCCAAAGGACGAGCTCTCTCCCAAAGGAAAAGCTCTCTCTAGAAGGAGCAGGGCCATCAAAGCCAGCAGAAAAGTGTAAGAGCTCTTCCTCCGAAGGAGTGCAAGAGCTCCCTACTGCTGGCTGGAGCCTCTTTTTTACAGGCCTTCACCCTGCCCCCTCGAGGCCTCTCTACATTAGCTCGTTCATTGCCACACCTGGATTTTGGAGGCACACATTTGATCAGTAGGCCTCTACTTGCACCCCTTGAAGGGTCTAGAATAATTGGCAGGTGATACCAAGGTGAAACGTCTGAAGTCTGTGTCGACACCCTGTTTTTCAAGCTTAACATTATACAATCTAGCAGCCCTTGCCGAAGAAGCTTATGCAAGTAGCAACAAGATCCAGGGCAACTGATAAAGCAAAGATCAGACCCCAACACTTCCCAACCTCACCAATAGGAAGAATGAAGTGAACCAAATCAGCAAAATGAAAGACAAAAATGGAGATGTCACTACAAAATCAACCAAAATCCAGAAGATTATTTTGAACTTATTTTGAAATAAAATCCAGAACTTATTTTGAAAATTTATGCTCTGCCAAATTTGGTAATCTGGAAGATAAGGACAGATACTTGGCCACATATGACACCCCCAGATTAACACCAGAAGACATTGAAAATCTAAACCACCTAAGTCAGGTACCAAAATTGAAGCAGCAATCAAAGGGCTTCCAAAAGAGAAAAGCCCTGGACCTGATGGACTCATGACAAAATTCTACCAAATTTTTACAAAAGAATTAATACTGATCCTTTATAAGCTTTTCGATGAAATTGAAAAGGTTGCAGCACTTCCAAACTTGTTTTATGAAGCAAATATAACACTGATACCAAAATCCAACAAAGACACATCAAGAAAAGAAAACTACAGACCAATTTCCCGGATGAAAATCACTTGGGCTTCATTCCAGGAAAACAGGGCTGGTTCAATATTTGCAAATCAATAAATATAATTCACCACTTAAACAGAATTAAAAATAAAAGACATATAATCATCTTAATTGACGCAGAAAAAGCCTTTGACAAAATTCTACACCACTTTATGCTCAAAATTCTGGGCAAGATAGGGATCAAGAGAAGATATTTTAACTATGTAAGATCCATTTATGACAGACACATAGCCAACAATATGCTCAAAGGAGACAGACTAAAAGCATTTCCACTGAATTCGGGAACAAGACAAGGTTGTCTACTTTCACCACTCTTATTCAATACAGTCCTTGAAACCGTTGTCAGAGCTATTAGACAAGAGAAGAAATTCAAAGGGATTTGAATAGGAAAAGAGGAAGTCAAGTTGCCTCTATTTGCTGATGACATGATCCTCTACCTAGAAGACCCAATAAACTGGACCAGAAGACTTCTATGGTTTCAGCAAAGTGGCTGGCTATAAGATCAGCAACAATAAATCATTAGCTTTCCTATAGTCCAGCAACAAGTCTAATGAAGAATAAATCAGGAAATCTGTCCCATTCACCATCTCCTCCAAAAAAAAAAAATATTTGGGCATAAATCTTACAAAGGATGAAAAATAAAATACTTGGGCATAAATCTTACAAAGGATGTTAAGGACCTATACAATGAAAACTATCAAACTTTAAAAAAATAAATTGTAGAAGAGCTGAGTAGATGGAAAAACATTACATGCTCATGGTTAGATAGAAAAAATATCATCAAAATGAATATTCTACTCAAGACCATGTACAAATTTAGTGCAATCCCCATCCAGATAGCAATGTCATTCTTCACAGATATAGAAAAAGCAATTCTCAAGTTCGTATGGAATAACAGAAGAACCAGATTAGTCAAAACATTACTCAGCAGGAAGGAAGAAGTTGGGGGTATCTCAATCCCTGACCTGAAATTATACTACAGGGCCATAGTAACAAAAACAGCGTGGTATTGTTATCAAAACAGAACTGAAGACCAATGGAATAGAATAGAAGATTCTGAGATGAACCCTCATATCTTTAACTATCTGATATTTGATGAAGGGTGCAAAAGCACAATGTGGAAGAATGATAGCCTGTTCAACAAATGGTGTTGGACAAATTGGACAGCCATATGTAGACAAATAAAATTGGATCCTTACCTTTCACCCTGCACAAAAATTAAATCAAAATGATTCAAAGATCTGGATATTAAACCAGCAGCTTTAAATTTACTTGAAAAAGAAGTAGGACCAACACTACAGGACATAGGGGTGAGCACTGCCTTCCTTAACAAGACTCCCATGGTGCAAGCAGTAAAGTCAAGAATAAATGATTGGGATGCAATTAAACTAAAAAGCTTATGCACAGCCAAAGAATTAGTCAAGAATGTCAAGGGAGAACCTATAGAATGGGAGAAAATCTTTGCCTGCTACACCTTGGACAGAGGGCTAACATCCAGAACATACAAAGAACTCAAAAAACTAAATGACAAAGTCACAAATAATCCAATTAAAAAATGGGCTACGGAACTAAAAAGAAACTTCTCCATGGAAGAAGTCGAAAAAGCCCAAAAACATATGAGAAAATGCTATACATTACTAGCAATCAGAGAAATGCAAATCAAAACCTCACTGAGATTCCACCTCACTCTGGTCAGAGTGGCAAAAATGAAGAATATGAACAATGACAGATGCTGGAGAGGATGTGGGAAAAGTGGAACACTGTTACATTGCTGGTGGGACTGAAACCTGATCCATCCACTCTGGAAAGCATTTTGGAGACTCCTCAAAAAATTAGGGCTGGATCTGCCTTATGACCCAGCCATCCCACTCCTGGGTGTCTTCCAAAAGAGCTAGAATTGGCATATTATAAAGATATGTCTTCATCAATGTTTATAGCAGCTTGTTTTACTATAGGTAAATTATGGCACCAACCCTGACGCCCCTCACTTGATGAGTGGGTTCAAAAACTTTGGTACATATACACAATGGAATTCTACTTGGCTATTAGAGAAAACAATATTATGTCATTTGCTTCCAAATGGATGGAGATGGAAAAAATTATGCTAAGTGAAGTATCCCAAGCGTAAATAGTATGATAGATAGCTAACCTAACATTACTTGAACATGTATGAAGTTTTACACCTTCAGAGGGAATCTTGCTTAGGATGCTGGGGGACGTGGGAGGGAGGGAGGAGGGAAGGGAATAGGAAGGATATCAAGGAGACTGGAGGGAAGGAGTATGGGGGAATCTAATCAGAGGGGAACTGATTAAAAGTTGGAGAACTTCCATGAGAAGTTCAATTAACTCGTGGTTTAAGTAGGGGGTAACATGGAACCATGGGTAACCCAAGGGAGAAAACCATTAAATAGCATCAGCCTTGGGTTTTTCTGTCATTATACATTTGTTCTTGATTGTTTGATGAATCCCTCCTAAATGTAAGACCATGTTTGACAAAGAAAAAAATAAAGATAAAAAATTAAAAAAGAAAGAGGGAGAGAGTGAAAGAGAAAGGGAGAGCATGAGCAAAAAAGAGATAATCAATTTTATTCATTTTTTCAGGCAGTCTTTGTTTCTCCAACACCCACGGTTTGAACCTGGGTTCTTATACATGCCAGGCAAGTGCTTCACCACTAAGCCACCACTCCAGCCCTTCTTGTTTACTTTTATCTTTTTTATTTTTAAGTGAAAGAAAAATAGAAAATCGTTTTTTATTTTAGTTTTTCATGCGGCTGACGTTCCTTGAAAACTTGGTTGTGTATGCAGTGCTGGGTTATGAATTCAGGAACTCTGATGTGCCAGGCAAGTGCTGTAACTTCTGAGCCACTGCTCCAACCCCTCTTGCTTACATTTTAATTCTACAATTTAGAAATTCATGTTGCTTCAAATGTTTGGCTTGAGGTCTAAGTACACACACACACACACACACACACACACACACACACACATTGTATACAAATACATACATATAAATACAGTTTCATTCTGTTTCTATTTGTCTGTTTCTCATGTGTTTGTGTGTGTGTAGACAAAGAAAAGATAGAGGATAAAATTCCTCAAAGTCAAGAGAAACACGAAAGAGTGATTATTTAATTGCTTACCCCTGAAGTAGCTAGGGTGGTGAAAGATGGAGGGAACAAGAAGCTGAGATTTACAGTCCTTCTAGGTTTAAACAAAAGCAACAACAAAACTCAGACATTCATGAGAGATACAAGAAGGGAAGATAATTGATATGAACTAGAACAAATGAGTATATTTAGTATCAGTCCAGTGCCTGGAAGAATAGCTTCAACATATGAATATCTTGAAGACCTAGTGTTACCCTATAAAATGAAGGCTATGCTCTCTCTACTTGATTGTGCAGTGAAATCTATTAGCCTTTGGGGGCTGAGGAGGTGGCTCAGCAATACAGCACTTGGTAGAAGGGCATGGTGGAGGAGCACTGCTCACTTCATGAAGACCAGGAAACAGAAAGGGAGAGGAAGGGGTTGTAGGAGCCTTTCCAGAGATGGCCCCATTAACCTACTTCCAGCCGCTCCCCATCTTCTTGCAGCTAACACCCATTGAGTCAACTCAAACGAAGACGGACTGATCAGATTATGACTCTCATTATTTAATCACTTCACCTCTGAATATTCCTACATTAACACCAGAACTTTTGGGGGACACATCATTTCTAAACAATAACCATATGTAAGAGCTACTACATGTGATCTACAAAGCCCAAACTACTGAATATCAGCCTCCTATACAAAGTTTGCCAACAACTGTTTTAGAAGAGTTAAAGTCTGTTAAAAATCAACAAATGGTCTGAATTTATAGTCCATATCCTCCATCTTTCTATATCATGTTCCCTCAATGAATTATACCATCATTCATTTATGTTGATGTATAAATCTAAAACTAGTGCTTATGATTGGACATCTCACTATTTGGTACCTCCTATAGTTAATCTGTAATCATATTTTATATCCTAAACAATTCTGTAATCTACATACTTGTTTTTATTTCAATGTTATCATCTTAGTCCAAAATCATCTTGCCTCTGGACTACATAAAATTCTAACCTCTTCATAGCCTTTGTCCTTCCCTACCCTCCATCTATTCTTCATTCTTCTACTAAAATCACTTTTCCTCAGTAAATAGCTGATCATTAACCATTCCTTAATATTATTAATCAACTAATTTTAGAATGAAGTGAATCCATATGTAGTCCTTCAAGGATCTGTATGATCCTATTCTTCAGCCTTGCCCTACAAATCTGCCTTCAATTTTCTAACACTAGCCTCTCATACTTCCTATATGTTGCTTCATCTGGTCATCTTTCTGCAAACTCAAGGCATTTATAGGTGATATCCTGTATCCAGAACCTTCTACCGTCAATATCCCTGCTTGATTATTTAATTGCTATTTATCATTGTACTTAAAAGTCATTTGTCTGCCTGCTTAGGTCAGAAACTATGTTAATATTTTCTTCCTCAATTATCTTTTGTATGATACTTGACTAACAGTTCTTCTCCTTGCTGTAGTGAAATTCAAAAGAGGAGCTATGTTTGCTTACTACTGTGTTTTCTCAACTTAGCACTATGCTTTACAACTATAGCACTAAAAACAAAAAACCTCACTAATAAATTAACTGGATCTCTGAAAAAAGCTATTATGTAAAATCAATGGAGAAATGATATACTAATTAAATGAAAGATTAGATTAAACCAACTAATAATTGTTTTTAAATAAAAGTTGTCATCAATCAAAATAAATCCAGGAAGATATTACATATAAAATAAAGTTCTAGGAGGCAATGTATTTGTGGGTAATCTAAGGTGAGATAAAATGGAAATAATGAAGTGATTTGACTAGAGTGAAATTTTAAAGAAAGCACACACATTCAAACTTGAATAAAACAGAACATTTCTAATCTTTGATTATATAAATCTCACTCTATCACCATGTTTTTACAGAAATCCTAGAAAATATAGATTGAAATACTTATCTAGTTAGCATTCATTTGGACCTCAATTTATATTGAATTTATCAATGAATTGCTAAGAATCAATTTAGACTAACAAGCAATAGTAGAGATTAACCTATGGAGGAACTTAGGATCTACTTTCTCAGCTCCTTCTGAAAGGCATTATGATTTCTAAGAGAAAGAATGAGCTGCAATAAGAAATAGAAAAAAATCACTCCACTCGATGGCTAATATTTTACTAAGAGTTCTTAAATAATATAGTTCTTTAAGAAACTCACACAAGGGAACTTGCTTGTTCTATTTCCCAAGAGACCATTCTTTCCTACAAAGAAATGATCCTATCATTTTAGCATTGAATCATTGAATTTTCTATGTTCTGTATCTTAAATTCACTGAAGAATTTCTTTTCTTCTCTTCTTGTGTGCAAATTATTCTAGATTGATTGGTTGAAAAGTGTAAGTTCCAGTACTTTTAAACTGTTCACATGCAATTTAAGCATCCGTTGACTATTCAGCATTTTATGAGTACATAGACATGTTGGTTGAACATGTAATAATGATATTATTTATTACCTCATAAAATGATATTATGATGATGATGAAATACCCTATTCCTCTTCTGCGCAATACCTGTAGATTTAGGATAAGATAGATTTTTAAGGAGGGCTTTTCCTTTTCCAGTAGTCACATTTTTAAAAGAAATCATAGGGGCTATTTTTATTTGCTTTTTTGTGTGTGTGCCAGAGTTTAAATTTCATTATTATAATGTTTACTTTTAGGAAATTATTTTTCTATAAGTTTTAAATTGTAGAAAAAGGGAATATCGTAGCAATAGGGAAATAGGGAAATTCATGAGCATTGAAACAGATTTTATGGTCTACTAAGGCTAAAAATTCAGATTATGTTGTGACAGGCGTTTTGTGCTACAGCCTTTTCTTACCTGTGATTATTTAGAAAAATCATAAATCCTCTTTCATTGAGTCCATGTTTGCCAACCAGATTTTAGGAAACATGTCATAGAACTCAAAACCTACTATCACTTTGTAAATTTATTACTTTACTGGTAACCTGAAAGCTAGGACATTGAATAAAATAACCCAGAAAAAGTAGATAGATAGAAAAATAATATCCAGAACAAAATTGTGGAGAGTATTTAAAAAAAAAGAAATTTATTCTATAGCTCAAGAGAACAGAATTATTTTCATCTTTTTTTTCTTCTCTTTAAACAACACTTTTTGGATAATTAAAGACTCTTTTCTCATCAAAAATTTTATATGACTCTATGTAACATTGAAACAATAAACAACAAATAATACCCTAATTACTACAAAAATAACAAGTGGAAAAATGGCTCCCATTGGTATATATTTTAAAAATAAGCTGTTAATAGATTTCCTCTTGTAGTGCACAGTTCAACAAATCAAAGAACCTTGGGTGAAGGTATATGAGGAGCTGAGTTTTGTTTAGACTGGCTTAGTCTGTGGAAAGGAGGGACTGACTTTTGTCTGATCTAATCTCTTCTCAACTGGTCCTATAATAGCAATCTTCCTTATAAACTTAAACAGATAGCTCAGAAATCTATTTAAGCACATTTGACTGATAGAAATGACAATTTCCTATCATTCAACCTAATAATGAGCATGCAGATAAAAGATTTTTCCCTTTTGTCCTAATAGATATAAATATGCCCATATTAAAAAATTCACAGAGTATTGAGATTTTCTTTGTCTTTCCAAATGATGATTTCATAAATAGCTGATAACAATTTTTTAGTTGAAAATGGTTTTGGATTACATATGAACCAAATTTCCCCATTCTATACATGAGACAATACTGTAGTGACTAATAATTGTGATTTTTAGTTGCACATATAATGTTTAATACTTTATCAAATGCTTTCCATATATTATCTCCTTTAACTTCCATAATGTTCTGTGACCTAGATATTAATATTTTCCACATTTTACAGCTGGATCTAAAATACAACTTCATTCAGCTTCTTTATGTTCTTAACAGCTGAACTAGAATTCTATCATATGACAACATAGTGAGAGCTTTCTAATCTTAATTTCCAGATTAAAAAAAAAAAAAAAAAAACAAAAGAGCTCATGCCCTTACCCCAAGTCAGATTTCAAATCTGATCACAACTAGATCTAAAATAGCTTTAAATGTCAGAGTGGAGTTCTTTCTCATGGATGCTTATTTAATTGAAAAAAGTCTATTTATTCTTTCAATCACATTAGAAGAGGGTGTTGGGAACATGAGGTTCAGCTGGCTTGTAGGAGAATTGGTGGTAAACAACTCTAAGGGGTTCAGCTGGCTTGTAATTAGCAAATTGCCTGACCACATGACTAAGCTATTCGGCCACTCATTTGTTACAATTGGAGAAGGGTGTTTGTATTGTATCCTATTGGCTGTTGTAATGGATAAATAGAGTAGCAGCTAGTCAGGTAAGGGAAGCAGCCAAAAGAAGCGAGCGGCCCAAGAAGCAAGCAGCCAAAGGAGAAGCAGTAGCCAGAGAAAAGCAAGCAAGCAGCCGCCTCCTGAAGGAGGAGAGCACAGAAGCAGTCAGAGGAGAAGCAGCAGCAGCAGCAGCAGCAGCAGCAGCAGCAGCAGCAGCAGCAGCAGCAGCAGCAGAGACGTCAGAGAGATCAGCAGCTTAGAAGATCCAGGTCCCGTGTTCCAGCCGCCGGCGTTCGCCCCCTTGTTCCCGGCTCCCCAACCCTTCCTAACAGCCCCTCGGAGGACGGTCCAGCGTTAAGCCGTTCTACCCGCTTCTCGCACAGGAATGCTGCGAGGAGCGACTCCTCGTCCCAACCCCTCCCTAACTCGGCCCCTCGGAGGATAGCACGCTGGGCCATTCTACCCGCTTCTCAAACAGGAACGCTGTGAGGAGCGACTCCTCACCCCCGTCCCCGCCCTAACTCGGCCCCTCAGAGGGCGGCTAGCAAGGTTGTCCTGCCCGTTTCTCGCACAGGAACGCTGCGAGGAGCGACTCCTCTCCCCCCCTTCCCCAGACCTGTCCTGCCGGCGCTGGCGGTCGGTTCCCAATGTCCTGCTGGCCCCCGGGGAACGGCTAAGGTCCCCTGAGGCCGTTCCCGCCGCTCCCCGCTCCAGAACCCAGGGCGGGGAGCTACAGAGGGTATCTTAATTACATATAATTTTATGGTTCCAATTTGCCAGAGCCTTTTCATGCTATCAGTAGTAAGAAAAAAGCCAACAAAATTGCCAACAAGTTTAAATGATAAAAATAGTCCTGAATTTGTTTATTCATAAAACTATGAAGCCAATAAGTAGTGTGAGCTTTAAGTTTGCTTTTATTTGGGAAAAAAAACCCCAATTTATTCCTCTCTTCCACTGTGAAAGGTTATTTTTCCCCCCTAAGGCTAACCTTCTCACACTGGTAAGATAATGTGTGGTAACACTTTCAGGGTTCGAATTTATGAATTCTGATAGCTCTTTCAAATGAACAGAAAAAAGATATTTCACAAAAGGCTCAACAAATTTTCCTTCATAGTTAAGTTTAATTGGATCATATTTCAATCCCTGATTTAATTCTTGAAGCCATAGAAATTCTATCTGTTGAATGGCCACATCATGAGAGACTAGTTAAGAGTCTATTACAGTTTGGATGTGAGGTATACCCTAAAAGCTCATGTGTGAGACAATGGGAGAAGGCTTAGAGGTGATATGATTGGATTATGAGAGCCATAAACCCAATCAATGAATTAATCTCTTGAACTGAACTAACTGGGCGGTTGGTTGTGGCTAGAGGTGGTGAATCACTGGGGATATGTCTTGGAGTTATGCATTTTATACTTGGCAAGTGGAGTCTCTCTGTCTCTTTCTGCCCCTGAGCCACTTTTCCTCCACCACACTTTACCACCAAGGTGTTCTGCCTCACCTCAAGCCCTGAGGAATGGACACTGCTGTCTATGGACTGAGACTTCTGAAACTGTGAGCCCCCAAATAAATGCTTCCTCCTTAAATTTGTTCTTTTCAGGTCTTTTGGATGAAATAAAAAAGCTAAAACAGAGTCTAAGTTGGGGTTTTATTTTAATTGCAGCTATCAGAGCTCAATCATGGAACTAAATCAAAATCCCTTCCCAGTGCACAAACCTACACACCAAATAAACAACAACAAAATCTCCCAAACAATAACAGGAAAAAGGTAAAAACTTCTATGTTAAAGGAGAGGAATAGTAGTGCTTTTGTTGAAGTATAAATGCTGGCAAAACTAGTACCAAGGAATTTCATAATGCTACATTGATTGTCTGCCAGGGTGTCCTGTGGAATCTTTGTGATTATATCCTTATGTTTTAATCTTTTAATTGTGAAATATAGTTTGCATACTGAAAATATAAACATACAATACTATTACTAGTGAGTGGAACAATAGTGTAATCTTTACCTTAAATAAAAGCACTTTACTAATCTGGAGACACCTACCCATAGTCCTCTTCATAATCACAATCCCTTCTAATTTCCCTAAATGCTACTATTAATATAAAAGTTGTGATAAGCATTTCCTTGCTTTTCATTATACTTTTACCACCACCATGTGACTTGCTCAACACTGCAACACACTTCTTTCCATTCATAAGGCTTTATAAGATTTAATTCCTATGATGCAGGTGACTGATTTCAAAATTGTGAAATTCCTTCATGTTGTTGATGGCATGTTGCCAGCCTGAAACACTGACTGAAAATATCACATTTTATTTGCATATTTCACTGACAATGAACATTTGTGCTATCATGAACATTCTCACATGTCTCTTTGCTTAACTTATGTTTATCTTCATTTATATTTGATATGTAACTGGTAGTGTACCTGCTTAGCACACTCGACACTTAAATGGTTTTTCAAAACAGTACCAGTTTATAGTCCCAGAGTGGTAGACCAGTGGGAGATTTTCTCTTCTTCTATACCCTTACAAAATCATGCCATTATCAATCATTTTCATTTTGGTTAGTGTGGTGGCTATCTATTAGTGATATATCATTGCAGCTTCACTGAGATTATTGATGACTAGATATGAGTTTGAGTACTATTACACGGATATATTTCTTATATATATTATCTTTGATGAAGTGACTATTGAAGTCTCATACATTTTTTTCTATTAGGTTGTTTGATTTCTTATGCATATATTGATCTTTTAAATTCCAGTATAATCTACTTCGATAATACATTTTCTTAATTGCAGCTATACTTTTAGACTCTATAAATTAGTTTTCATTTTCTAAATGGTGTCTTTTGGCAAAAAAGAATACCTAATAATGTAGTTAAATGCATCAGTCTTTTAATTTATACTTATAGCTTTTGGTGTTCTATAAAAATATTTACCTGCTGATGGATCAGAAATTATTCTTTTACATTACTTGTTAAGCTTTATGTTTTATTCTTTAATACAGATAGCTACAAACAATTTGGAATTGTTATTTGTGTGTAGTGTGTCATAAAGATCATTTTACTCTCTTTACAAATAAATGTCCAATGCCATAGCACAGTTTTTGAAAAATACCTTTTTATAAATTTTTTACTGCTATTCTCTAACAATTTTTATCATAAGTCTTAGTTCATATATGTGTAAACATGTTTTTGGCATGAAATTTTGTTTTTTGGCTCATTGCTTCTCTTTGTTTTATACCTGACACGTTCATTAACTCTAGCTTTAACATTTATACCTTCAAAAACTTGATATTGACTGGGCGTGATGGTACGTTGCTTGTGATCCCAGTGACTTGGAGGCTGATGTAGGAAGATCATAAGCTGAGGTCAGTCACAGCAAATTAGCAAACCCTGTTTAAAAAGGAAAAATAAATAAAAAGTACTGGAGGAAGTAGGGAGTAACTGAGTTGTAAAACCTCTGTGGCTTCAATACCCAGAACAAAACAAAACAAAAACAAACAAACAACAACAACAAAACAACAAAACTTGATATTGGAAAGGAGAAATCCTCTCACCTAATTTTTCATCAAAATATTCCTTAGCTCTTCTTGGCTTCATCATTATTTCATACATTTTGGAATCAGCTCCTCAAATTCTACCACAGAACCTGTTTTTGGGTGATTATGAATTGACTGTACAGGGTCATAATGCAGATTATTATCTTCCTTGTTATTTTGAGACTTTCAATGCATGAATATTGTTGATTTTCCCTTTTATTTCAGGCTTTAATTTTTTTCAGTGTTATTTTGTAGTTTACTGCATATTTTGCATACAATTAGGAAATATATTAGTTCTTTAATAGTTCTTACTTAAATGGTATGTTTCTTAAATTCTTATTGTTAACTTTTGTTGCAAACATATGTGTATGATCTATAAAGTATCCCTGTATGCAGAACTTGGTTAGATTCACTATTCTATTCGCTAATCTGTAGGTGATTTTGTCAATGCACTCATTCTGAATCTGGAGGGATCCCACAGATTTTCTGCATAAATAATCATATCACATATGAGAGGTGATTGGTGAATTAAATTGCGGTCAAAAAAGTTATGGCTTATGATTTAAATTTTTTCACTCTTTCAGAACTTATACGTTGTAATATATAGCTCATACGTACAAGCTCAGCCCTTTATATATTTTTTAGATAAGGTTGGCTGTATTGCTTAATCTTATATTTGGCTATATTTATGAATTTTTGTCAGTTTTGAAAAGGGTAAAAATAAATCTCCAGCTACATGTGTTTGTCTACTTATATCTGCTCAATTTTATGCTTCCATTATTTTAAGACTATATTTTTATGTGCATACTAATTTATAATTCAAAATTTAATTAAATTATAAACTAATAATAAAAAGAAAATATAGATGACTCAAAATCCATGCCTCCAAATAAAGCTTGCCAATAGAAACTGAATTATTGAAAGGGAAGGTATTAAGCGATCATAAGAGTTATCAGATAGCTATCAGATAAAGGAGAATACATAATAATGAATGGGAAAAATTAATTTTTAATCTCTACTTAATCTGTTTATTTTTTTCTGAAAATAACAATTTCTTGGGGTAAGAATTTAAATGACATATATCTTTTAACATTCTTTGACTTTCAAACTTTCCACATCTTTATGATTGAAACATTGTTGTGGTTTAGATATGAGGGATTCTACAAAAGCTCAAGTGTGAGACAATGCAAGAATGTTCAAAGGTGGAATGATTAGATTATGAAAGCCTTAGCTTAATCAATGGACTGATCCACTTATATGATTTAACTGATCATGACTGTAGGCAAGTAAGGCTGTGGCTTGAGGAAGTAGGTCACTGGTGGCCTGCATTTGGGTTTTGTATTTTGTCCCTTGTGAGTAGAGTTCTTTTTCTGCTTCCTGGTTGCAATGTCCTCAGCTGCTTTCCTATACCATGTCCTTCCCCCAGGATATTCTGCCCCCCCTTGGGTCCAGAGCAATGAAATTGGCCAATCATGAACTGAACCTCTGAAACCATGAGCCAAAATAAATTTTTCCTTCCAGGACATTTTTCTTTTACATAATTTGCTTTAATCTATTTTGCTATTTTATTACCTAACATTATCTTCTTTTTATTGGAACTTTCAGTCTGCATTACACTCAATATAAATATTTACTTTATTTTAAATCTTTTATCTTAATTTATGACTTCTTTCCCTCTCTTTCTGTCTCTGTGACCATTTAGAGCCGGGATATGGTCTAGAAAAGGGGTTGCTTTATTTTCACTTGTTCCTTATTGTACTTCTCAAACTCCTAGAATTTCATTTAAAGATAAAAAACAATCCATCTCTTTCCTTTGGCAGACTCTGGAATTCACCGTTTGTAGTGTTAGCATGTATTATTGACAAAGACAGTGCAGAGACCCTGAGGTATCTCTGTGGAGAAATGGTGTTGTCAGATGCTGGGTTCATTTTTCTGAAATTTTTTTCTCCTAGACCTTGGTTTAGTAATTCTTCTCTAACGTGTCTGCTGTCTGATGCCTTTTTTTTAATAAAGAAAGAGGGACAATGAGAGAGAAAGAAAGAATCAATTTTATTTTTACTTTTTCATGTGGCCTTCATTGCTCTGAAACTTCATTGTTTATGTGGTGCTGAGTTTGAACTGGCAACCTTGAACATGCCAGCGAAGTGCCATAACCACTGAGCAACTGCTCCAACCCCAAGTAATATCATTTTATAGTAATCTCTGGAGTATTTTTTTCTCAGTGTGATATATATTATAAACTCACAACCACAGATCATATGGAAAGAGGTATGACCCTTCTTTCAGAATCACAACCACATCACATCACTATATGCTCGTGAGTTTAGGTCCTTCAATTTTGTGGAGGTGGTAAGGAAAAAAGAAATATTTAGGACCACTGTTCCATAATTGCTCTGTTAAATTTTGAAGAATTAGGACAAAAATATTAAGTTAATCATTAGAGATTTCACTTTAAAATCAGAGAATACACCTTGATTTTAGTGTACAAAGTCATAAATATTCATGAGTAAATATTTTCTTGAATCATTTCAACTACAGGAAAAGGCAAATAACATTGCAAGGTGGTGTAAACTGGCAATGTTGCAATAAGTTTTCTCTTTATTGGTTTAATTTTCAGCGTGAAAGAGAAAGTGTATGGCCATGGAGATAAGTGACACAGCACTCACCTGCTGACCAGAAGAGCAGTTTGTAACTGTTCACTGACTCTGGCTTCATATAAGGTAAACTTGATGGAAACTTTTTTCACACATGTTGGTTCCTCTTTAAGTTTCATCACAGGGAACAATCTGGTCCAAGTTTTAGTGGTTTGGACAGGCCACCTTGCTTCAAACATTTCCTTCCTAATTGAATTGCTGGTTTTAATTTCTGGAGTTATCAGTGATTTTATTCAGAACATTTTTTTGTGAATAATAAATGTCACTCTTGTCCTATTGGCAAATACTATTTCTTTTTTTTTTTTGAAAAAGAAAAATGACTCTGGGATTGTCAGGGTATTTTCCCTGAGGCAAAGCATCTGTCCCCATTTCTTCCATAATACATCACTATAGACCTTCCATCTACAAAATTTGTATTTGCTTATTAGGTAATGATGTGGCAAGTTTTGGTATGTATTTTAAAGACATTTCCGAATATCCATACTCTGCATATTTAGGTTTTTATACTGTGATGCTATCCATGATTTTACATAAAATTATTCATTCTTTTCATCGGTGGGTATCTTGTGAATGATTGTTAAATAGTACAAGAAGTAACTGGTTTTAATTAAAATAATTAGGTAAAATCATGTAATTATTGCCTAATACTTTCTTACCAAAATTGCCCAATGATTTCACAAACAAAGAATGTTCCCAGCAACTATTCCAATCATCGCATCTCATTATCTGATAAATAATCAGTTATGGAGTAGACATTGTTGTGGTCAAAATAAAATACCTGGATGAAGACAACAGTGAACTTTAGCTGGAACTGAGGGCCTGTTGGACACTGGGGCTGATAAAAGAAATACAGTGAGTTCAACTCTTGGAAAATATAAATTCATAGGAAGGTATTACTCTGTTTTGAAGTTTCATTTTTCATTTCCTCTGTATGAAATATTTCTATAAGAATTTGCTGTATGGTTGGCTTAGTAATTATGAATCCATTTACCTTATGCTCACTGAAGGGTTTTGTTTTTTAATCTTCTATTCTAAAGGATAGATTTATTGGATAAATCAATCTTGTTTGGCAACTGTTATCTTTCAAAAGTCTGGGCCAAAAGATCAGCAGTGATTCATATTTGCCTATGAAAATGTCCTGCAATTTTTTTCTTCCAGTTTTTAAAATTCTGTACTTACTCTGTATATTATAATGTGGCTTGAATAGGATCTTATTTTTTTAATCATGCATATTTGGGATTCTAAATGCATCTTTTATTTGGATGTTCATCTTATTTCCAAGTTTTGGAAAATTCTCTGATGTTATTTCACCGAAAATATTGTACATAACCTTAGTCTGCATCTCACTTCCTTTCTCAATACCAGTGATCCTTATATTTTGTCTCTTTGTGCTGTACCATATTTCTTGAATATTTGGGTCATAGTTGTTTATCATCTTTACTGTTTTGCTAAGTTTTCAAGATTAAGTACCTTGGAGAGATCGAACATGGAGACCACCCCACCACCAGTGATCCAGAGACTCTCCTGAGTAAAGCTTTATGCTGCAGGATTGGGAGGCAGTACCCAATGGTAGGACTGGGTTCTTGGTGTGTGTGGGATGTTAACCCCCCTAATTTTTTAACACCAAAGGAAAAGAGCTTTGCATTAACAAATCTGAACAACGAGTTTGTTGTGCCTGCTTAATCGCCTCCACAGGTGGGGGGCAGGGAGCTATCCCAGAGGGAAGGAAGCAGGGCACAAGTATTCTAACTTGGTCACAGCTGGGAATGCCTTCTCAGTTGCACGCACAGTTCTTAACAGCTGATTCTCAAGCTCTGGAAATGATTTAATTGCTTGCAATTTTTAACCCACAGCTGTTCCACATGCATTGCAGCTGGCCGGCTCTGCCCACCATTTTGAGGTTTCCCTGAGGGCAGGGCTGATCACTCACATGGCAAAAGTGAAACCAGAACCATCATTTAAGCACAGACTAGGGACCTCAGTCTCCATGAACAGAGAAGAAAATCTAACCACTCTGTGACCTGGCCGTCTGCCCAGGGGACTGTGTGGGACCTTGAACTCCCTCTCCAGTTCATGGGACATACACGTGGTGGCCTCCTGCCTGCCTTCTTACACACCTGAACAGGAGGAGTTTGTGAACAGAACTCAACTCAGTAGGGCATATTTTTCCCAAAGGGGCCACTTGCTTCAGTCTCTCCAATAGCTTCCTGTAAGTCTTGAACAAGGCAGGGTCTGACATCAGCCTCAAAAGGGGCAGCCTAGGCTTTCCTTCAGCCTCTGAGTTCTGTGCATAGCCAAGTTTCCATAGGTCCTGAGCTCTTCGGGTGGGACGCCCCCTAGTGGTTGCAATTGAGAACCACATAATCACTGGCCCAGTTAGCCTGGAGCCTCCCTCATGCAGTTTCTTGCTGGGACTGTGACAACCCCACAGAGCAGCACTTGGGGCCTCTGAAGATCACAAGACATCCAGAGTGGGTCATCAGTGATCCTAGGGAAGTGAGTTTCAGTCTGGCCACTCTCCTTGGAACAGTCAGAGTCCCACACATCTACACTAGGATCTACTAGACTTCCACAGCTCCTGGGACCCTGGCTTAAGAAGATCAGGAGTTTGGTCAAGCAGAAAATAATCTCCCCAGGACTAAATCTCAGGTGCCGAACTTTATTCTCACAAAAAGTGGGAGAGGGCAGGGTCTTCTACTCCTCTGCAACAGAAAATTTTGAGGAAATCCTCTGGGAAAACCCAAGGCCACTGGAGATTACCAAGCTGCATCGCCCCCAACAAGCTCAACTGGGACGAGTCTCCATGGAATGACCATATTCCCTGACAGTACACACTGACCTAGGGGGCAAAAATTCAGAACTTTCCCAACTAGTTTTTTTTTTTTAATGTGGATACTGCTGCTGTCTAGTATTTAAACTTATTTAACTTTTTACTTTTTAATTTTTTTTAATTTTTTAATCCTTTTTTCTTTGTTATTATTACTGAATTTGGTGTTCATGGTTGTATGTATTTGTGTGTATGTACTGGTGGTTGGCTTCTACTGTCACTGTGTCTTCTTGAACACGACTGTTATCTCCATAGCATTGGGGTCCAAACAGGAAAACACTTCATGATAGCAAACTAGCCCTCAGTCTCCTTTGGTCAAAGAGAACCATGCCCCATACTAACCACTTCTTCCCCTGTACTTTGGCAATTCCTAAACTATATGCTGTTCTCTCTCATCCTCACCCAAAGTCTTTACCCCTCCTGCATCCCATTTCTATGTTTTCCTTTTTCCTAATTGAATAACATACACCACTCTAAACCCTTGTTCCTCTTTATTCTAAGTCAGGAGTTCTAATCTACCTCCCCACATCACCTCCTTGGCTTTCTAGTCATTTCTTCTTCCCCACTTACAGAGCCCTGCTAACTGAAGAAAGGGGCATTATTCAAAATGGGTACTTGCTTGCTATCATAATATATCATGAGAACTCTCATCAAAGAAAACTGCTCCTATAGGTGGTTATCATCATCATAACTATTTTAGTTGAAACTGTCTAGTATATGCATCTATAGGCTCTCAATTCCTCACTGATTGGACTGGCAGCTATAGTTCTGAGCTGCCAAAATAGCATGCCATCCCAATGAAGCAAAGTAATAAGAAGCTCCAATTACCCCTACAAGAGTAATATGGTTGGTCTTCAAGACATCCCCCCTGTATCTGAAAATGAGGAAAAGGGGAAATAACTCTCCTCCTCAACCTCACAGCTCTCCACCCAAGGACTTCACGGTCGGGGCCCAAGATGAAAACCAAAGAAATTGTATCAACATTATGATTAGTAATTCAATCAAAGAGTTGAAAGAAGAATTAAGTAAAGAGCTCAGAGATCAATTTCAAGTGATGACAGACAACTTTTATAAGGAAATAAGAGAGCAATTCCAAGAAATGAAAGATTAGCTTTATATTAGACACCCTGAAAAGAGATGAAGCAGAGCTATCAGAATTGAGAAACACTGTTAACCAAATCAAATCTTCACTGGAAGATGCTAACACCAGAGTAAACTTCCCTGAAAAAAGAACTTATATTGAAGTTCTTGAAGAACTTATATAAGATAATAAAAATAGGCTAAGCAATGTCAAGTTTAAGGAGGATAGACAAGAGAAGAAACTTACAATACATGACCAGAACTTCCAAATAATATTTGATGATATGAGGAGAAATAACCTGAGAGTCTTTGGACTGGATGAAAACTCTGAACAGCAAACAAGGGGCAGTAAGAATCTTCTAAGTGAAATTATAAAAGAGAACTTCCCTTACATTAGAATTGACCCAGAATACCACATCCAAGATGCTTATAGAACACCAAACCAGCCTAATCAAATGAGAAAATAACCAAGACATATCATATAAAAAGTGAAAAACAGAGAAAGTAAAGAGAGAATTCTAAAAGCAGCTAAAGAAAAGCTCCAAATCACATTCAGAGGCAAACAGATTAGGATCACTATGTATTTTTCAGATCAAACAATGAAGGCCAGAAGAGCTTGGAACAATATTTTTCAAGCCTAGAAAGATAACAATTTTCAATGAACAATAATATACCCCGCAAAACTCAGCTTTAAATGTGATGAGGAAATTAAATACTTCAATGATAAACTCAAGTTAGCAAACTACATGAACACAAATCCTACACTACAGAATATTCTCAAGGATAAACTTCATTCAGAAGAAAATGCTAATAATACCCTAAACCCTTAAACAAGGGAGAGTCAATAACCACATTACACATCAAAAGATTCCCAAGATGGCTCAAAACTCTGTAATAGTCACAAAGTTGGAGACTCAGTTTCCCATATCTGTTCTAACTCTGAAAGTGAATTGTCTCAAGGTCCCCAATTAAAAGACACAGACTGCTCACTGGATCAAAAAACAAAATCCAGCAATATGTTGTCTAGAGAAGACACACTTAACACTCAAAAATAGACACAGACTGAAAGTGAAAGTTTGACAAAATGTTTACCAGGCCTGTGGCCCAAAAAAGCAAGCTGGTGTGGTGATCCTAATATCTGATAAAATTAATTTCCATCTAAAAGTAGTCTGAAAGGATAAAGAGGGACACTTCATCATACTAAAAGGGACAGTTAATCAAGAAGATATAATGATAATTAACATTTATGCTCCCAAGTACAACCTCTTCAAATATATGGAAAACATACTCAAAGACATTAAATTCCTCAGTGATCTCAACACAATAATACTGGGGGAATTCGATACATCATTATCAACTCTAGGAAGATCATCAAAACAAAAAAATCAATAAAGACATCTCCAATCGGAACAACTCTATTAATCAATTGGGCTTAACAGACATCTACAGAGTATTCCATCCTAAGTCAGCAGAATTTACCTACTTCTCAGCAGCTCATGGATCCTTTCCTAAAACAGACTACATTCTAGTTCACCGAAGTAACCTTAACAAATACAAAAATGTTGATATAGTCACATGCATCCTGTCAGACCACAATGCTATGATCTTATCAATCAACAAGAAGACAAACAACAGAAATTACTCAAATACTTGGAATTTGATTAATTCTCTCTTAAATGAAGAATGGATAAAAGAGGCAACGAGAGCAGAAATCAAGAAATTCTTGGAAATGAATGAGAATGAGGAAACAATATATCAAAATCTCTGGGATATTATGAAGGCATTCTTAAGAGGTAAATTTATAGCACTGAGTGCATACATCAAAACTCAGGAAAGAGTTCAAATAAATAGCCTTATAACTCAAACACCTGCAAAAAGAGGAACAATCCAATCCAAAAGCTAATAGAAGACAGGAAATAATTAAAATCAGAGCTGAAATCAATGAAATTGAGAACAAAAAAAATACAAATTATGAAGAAAACAAAGAGTTGGTTCTTTGAAAAAATAAACAGGATTGACAGACACCTTGCCAACCTCACCAAAAAGAAGAACGATGTGAAGCTAATCAACAAAATCAAAGATGAAAAAGAAGGTATCACCACAGACTCAACGATATCCAGAAGATTATCAGAACTGAATTTGAAAATTTATATTCTGCCAAGTTTGATAATCTGGAGGATATGGACAGATACTTGGCCACATACAATATTCCCACAACGTCCTCCCACAGGAGGACATTGAAAATCTAAATCAACCTACTTCAGATAGTGAAATCGAAGCAGCAATCAAAGCTCTTACAAAAAAGAAAAGCACAGGACTGGATGGATATACAGCAGAATTCTACCAAACTTTCACAGAAGAATTAACACGGATCCTCTATAAGCTATTCCGTGAAATTGATAGAGTGGGAATACTCCCAAACACTTTTTAAGAAGCAAATATTACATTGATACCAAAATCCAAAAAAGACACATCAAGAAAACTATAGACCATTTTTGCTGATGAATATTGATGCAAAAATCCTTAATAAAATTCTAGTTAATCGGATCCAAAAGTACATTAAAGAGATAATATGTCACGATCAAGTGGGCTTCATTCCAGGAAAACAGGGCTGGTTCAACATTCTCAAATCAATAAATGTAATTCACCACTTAAATAGAATTAAAAATAAAAATCACATAATCATCTCAATTGATGTAGAAAAAGCCTTTGAAAAAATTCAACACCACTTTATGCTCAAAACTCTAGAAAAGATAGGGATCAAGGGAAGTATATATTCCAACAATGGGGAATATCTGTGTCATATTGTCCAGTAAACATGTTCTCAGTGTTTTGATCAATCACTTCCAGCCCTTTAAGGGGAGCTGATAATCTGCATCTATGATTACTTAAGAGCAGATCATATACTAATAAGTCTTTATAACTGTTGAAATATTTTTTACAACTCCAACATGCCTGAAGTGGAAGAGGAGGACAATTGAATAAAATAGGGAATAGGGTAAAGATTAAAATTAAACAAGTAGAATTATTGTTATACTACACAGGGCATGCAAATCAAAGAAGAGGCTGGATAAAAGGAGAAAGTTGAAAGAGAAAAATAATAGGGAGGAGTAATGGAGTGAAGCAGATGAAAAAGTGAGTAGATAAAAAGATGGTAAGATGATAATAGAAAGATAATAATGGAAAGAAGAAAATATATAATGTATAAATCCAATTTATACATTTTCCTAAATAGACAACAATGATTAAGAAATATTAAAAAGTAAAAAAAAACATAAAAATCATTTTCACAAATCTAATTAAAAAAGAAAACAAAATGTGAAAAATAAAGGAGCATGCAAGTAAGTAAATATAAAAAAATAAAGAATACATTAAAACAAGCAAAATCAATAAAACAAAAGACAAAACAACTAAACAAACCAGCAAAAGAAATACTGAACCAAAAATAGAACCCACTTATAGACACACAGAAAAATAAAATCATGTACACTCATGCATACATACATTTTAAAAAACTCACAAAAAGTGAAAATAATTCTGGGTAAGGGAAAGGCAGGGATAAAGCAAACAAACAAGAAAAATGGAATACTAATGAGCCAGAAAAGAAAGGTAAGAGTGTTAGGTAGTGTTGAGGAGAACGAGAAGAAAAACAGAATGGATAGGTCCAGTTACTACACAATTTTACAAAAAATAGAAACAACAATATGAATACAAGTGCCACAATAACAAAAAACATGAGTTAAGGCAACCATTTGGAAACTCATCTGTCTGAAGTCTGAAGTAGCATGATCACAGGACCCAGGACTAGTCTGGCTACTGAGCAAGACCCTGTCTCAACATTAAAGCAGAGATGTCTAAGGATGTAGCTCGCTGGCTTAGCATCAATTCACAGCTTCACAACAACCCAAATGAAAGAAAACACAATTATCAACAATCATTTATTTACAGGGTGAAATTTTTTAGAAGGGGTAGTGGAAAAAAAGAGTAGTTAGGAGAGGTTATTGTAAAGAGAGAGAAAGAAAAAAGGAGAGAGAATAATAATAATAACAATAATAATAATAATAATAAAATAATGGTGCAAATGGTCAGCTAACTCATTATAACTTTACCAATAAAAAAAAAAAGAAACAAAAGTCCAATATTTTCCCTCATTTGTGGAGGCTGGAGTCAAACCTAGGTTTTGATGTAAGGTCCAGCTCATGTGTCTAAGCAAAACATACTCTAGGGGAATCATTGATATGAAAGTGATGGGGAGGGGGTGAAAAGGAGGAATGTAGAGGAGGAGGGATAATAGGGATCTGGGGGGTGAATCAATAATGTAGCTTTACTCCCCTGAAAACAAAATAATACTTATGCAATCATTTAATTCTGGAAAATGTATAATCATTTATATCTGTTTTAGGTGGAATATAGAAGAATCAAGAGACTAGGGAGTGGGTGATGTGAAGGTAATTCAGGATTAGGATAAGGGCATAACATATTGTTATTACGTATACAATTATGATTGTACAACAACACAATTCCTCAATAAAATTTTAAAAAATGCGTAAGAATGGATTAAGGAATCTAATTTCCTCTACAGTAGGAGAATCTATCAAATTAATATATAATATTATACCAATGAAATATAAAAGGTAGTATTCAAGAATCAAAAATTAATCCTTGCATCATATTTTTGTTTTATAATTTCTTTGAATTTATTTTTTATTAGTGCATTATAGTTGCATATAATGGTTTTGTTGTCACATATTCATAGTTGCACACAATAAAGCAATACAAATTGGTCAATATAACCCCCCCCCACCAGCACTCCTCTACCCCCCTCCTCCCATCCCCTAATCTCTTGCCTATCTTCCAGGTCCTATACTTTTCCTAAAATACCCAAGTACAGTGACATAATTCTTATACCTATAAAGAACATTTTTATACACATAGTATATATAGTATATACAGTGACACACTTATAAATGCTTGGAATGTACCTTGCATTATTTCAGTTCCAACATTTCCCCTTCTCCTCCCTTCCTATCATCCCTTGTTATTCTTTGATATATTTGACAATAGGATAAAACATTTATGCTTTTGTAAATGCTTGCAGTCAAATTTGTTCAAATATCTTATACAACTCTATGTCATAAATATTAGCATATTGCATTTTTGTCCTATGGTTCTAATCCATGAGTTTATCTACATTTTCCCAAGCCTGGGTTTAGCTCCAGGCTCCACAAGTGAGGGAAAACATTCGGTCCGTGACTCTTTGGGTTTGGCTAATTATGCTCAGCATGACTTCTTCTATTGCCATCCATTTACCTTCAATGGATGAAATATCATTTTTTTTCTAATAGTTGAGTAGAACTCCATTGTATATGCATTCCAGAGCTTTTGTTTTCATTCATCCAGGGAGGGGCATCTGGATTGCTTCCATAATTTAGCTAGTGTAAATTGGGCTGCTATGAACATAGATTTTTCTGTGTCACTGTAATGTGCTGATTCTAACTCCTCTGGGAATGGACCCAGAAGAAGGATAGCTGGATTGCATGGGGGGATCCATCCCTAATTTTTTGAGGATTCTCCACACAGCTTTCCAGAGCAGCTGTACCATTCTACAGTTCCATCAACAGTGTGCTAGTGTTCCTATATCTCCACAACTCCTCTAGCATTTGTTACTATTTGTATTCTTCATCTTTATCAGTCTGATTGGAGTAAGGTGAAATCTTAAAGTAATTTTGATTTTTCATTTTTCCAATTACCAGTGATTCAGAAAACTTTCTCATATATTCATTAGCTTGCTCAATTACCTCTGTTGAGAAGTGTCTGTTTAGCTCTCTGGCTCATTTAATGATTGGATTGTTTGTGTTTTTGGTATTGAGTTTTTTGAGTTCTTTGTAAATTTTTTATATTAGTCCCATGTCAGAGGGATCCCAGGCCATGATTTTCTCTAATTCTGTAGGATGTCTCTTAACTGTTTTGACTATTTCCTTGGCTGTGCGGAAACTTTTTAGTTTAATGGTATCCCACTCTTTGATTTTTTATTGCATTTTTTTCACTTTAGGAATCTTGTTGAGGAAGTTGTTGCCAACTCCCATGTGCTGGAGTGTTGGTCGTAATTTTTCTTCTAGCAGTTTTATGGTAGCTGATTTAATTCTAATTACTTGATCCATTTAGATTTGATTTGTTGTGAAGGTTAGGGATAATGATATAATTTCAGTTTTCTGCAAGTGGCTGTCCAGTTTATCCAGCACCATTTGTTGAATAGGCTATCTCTCCTCTATGTTATATTTTGACCCCCCTTTGTCAAAGATCAGATGTTTAAAGATTTGTAGGCTTGTCTCAGAGTATTTTCTTTATTCCATTGGTCTTCATTTCTATTTTGATACCAGTACCATGCTGTTTTTGTTACTACAGCTGTTTTGACTTTCTTGCTTAGTAGTGTTTTGGCTATTCTGGGTTTCTTGTTCCAAATGGATTTGAGAATTGCTTTTTCTATACATGTAAAGAAAGACGTTGGAATCTTGATGGGAATTGCATTTATTCTGTAGAGTGCTTTTGGCAGAATGGCCATTTTTATTGTATTAATTCTGCCTAACCAAGAGCAAAACACATCTTTCCCTTTTCTCAAGTTTTCTGTAATTTCTGTTTTCAGTGTTCAGTAATTTTCCTTGTAGAGGACTTTTACTTCTCTTGTTAGATTAATTCCCAAGTATTTTATTATTTTAGACGATATTATGAATGAGACCAATTTCTTGATTTCTTCTTCTGCCCTAATATTGTTAACATATAGGAAAGCTATTGATTTATGGGTGTTGACCTTGTAGCCTGCTACTTTGCAAAATCTGTTTATAAGCTCTAGCAATATTCTGGTGGAGTTTTTTGGATCTTCCAGATATAGGATCATGTCATTAGAAAAAAGAGATAGTTTGACTTCCTCCATTCCTACTCTTATCCCTTTGATTTCCTACTCTTGCCTGATTGCTCCAGCCAGGGTCTTGAGGACTATGTTGAATAAAAGTGGTGAGAGTGGGCAGCCTTGCCTTGCTCCCAAGTTTAGTGGAAATGCTTTCAACTTTTCTGAATTTAGCATTATACTAGGTGAGGGTTTGGCATATAAGACCTTCACAAAGTTAAGATAAGTTCATTTGTTCCCTATTTTCTCTAGAGCTTTGAGCATAAATGGATGCTGGATTTTACCAAAGGAAGGCCTTTTCTGTCTCTGTGGAGAAGAGCATATGATTTTTATCATTCATTCTATTTTAGTGTTGAATCACATTTATTGATTTGTATATGTTGAACCAGCCTTGCATACCTGGAATGAAGCCCACTTGATTGTGATGGATTATCTTCTTGATGTGTTTTTGAATGTGGTTTTCGAGAACCTTATTAACGATTTTTGCATCAATGTTCATGAGGGATTTAGGTCTATAGTTTTCTTTTTGATGAGTCTTTATTGGGTTTTGGTAACAGACTTATGGTTGGTTCATAAAAAGTGTTTGGGAGAGTTTCCTCTTTTTTAATTTCTTCGATTAGCTTAATAAGGAGAAGTGTTTGCTCTTCTTCAAAGGTGTGGTAAAACTCAGTGGGGAATCCATCAGGTCCTGGGGTTTTCTTCTTTGGAAGACTTAATTGCTGTATGGATTTTGGTGCCTGTTATTGGGATGCTTAGGATTTCAATTTTATCTTGTGTCAATTTGGTGATGTTGTATGTGTCTAGAAATTTGTCCATGTCATCCAGATTATCTGATTTAGAGGAGTATGGCTTTTCAAAATATGTTCGGATAATCTCTTTGATTTCAGTGGGGTCTGTGGTGATCATCCTGTTGCCATTGGTGATTTTTGTGATTTGCTCTGATTCTCTCCTTCTTTTTGTTAAATTAGCTAGGAATCTGTCATATTTATTTATTTTTTTTGAAGAACCAGCTCATTGTTTTGTCAATTATTTTTGCTGTTTTTCTGTTCTCAATTACACTGATTTCAATTTTGCTCTTAATTATTTTATGTCTTCTGCTGGTGCTGGGATTAGACTATTTTTCCTTTTGTAGAGCTTTGAGTTGGAACATAAGCTTTTTTTGTTTGCTTGGTATCTCTCCTGAGGTTTTTTTTTTTTTTTTTTAATTCGTTCAAGATAGTCTTACATTTAGAAGGGAATCATTGCCATACAATCATGAATAAGTGTATACTTCCAGGGTCAACGATGATGCCATTCCATGGTCATTCTCCTATGGGTTCCCCTAGTCCCATGTTTTCCCCTGCTAAACTCCATGTCAGTTGGGCTTCTCATGGAAGTCAAAGATTCCTCACTGGTTTGATACCCCCATACTCCCTCCCTCCAATAGCTTTGATATCCCTCCTATCCCCAACCCCCTTTCGTGCCATCTTCCCTTCATCCCCCAGCATCCTAGGCAAGATTCCCCCTGCTCATGTAAAAAATTCACCTATATTGAAGTTATTATTAGCTTAGCTAATCTATTAGCTTATCAGTCTATTTGTGATTGTATTCTAGCTTCCACATATGTGAGAAAACATTTGGCCTTTGAGTCTGAGTTTGGGTTATTTCACTCAGCATAATTTTTTTCCATCTCCATCCATTTGGCTGCAAATGCCATAAAATTGTTCTCTCTAATAGCGGAGTAGAATTCCACTGTATATATGTACCACAGTTTTTGAATCCTCTCCTCCAGTGAGGTGCATCTGGGTTGGTTCCATTGTCTAGCTATAGTAAATTGAGCTGCTACAAACATTGATGAATCTGTATCTCTGTAATATGCTGAATCTAGCTCTTTTGGGAAAATACCAAGAAAGGCTAGCTGGGTCATAAGTTGGTTCTAGCCCCAGCTTTTTGAGGAGTCTCCACATTGTTTTCCAGAGTTTACAGTCCCAGAAACAATGTGATAGTGTTCCTTTCATCCCACAGTCCCTTCACCATCTATCATTTTTTATTTTCTTCATTCTTGCCACTCTGACAGGAGTGAATTGAAATCTCAGTGAAGTTTTGATTTGATTTCCCTGATTTCTAGTGATGTAGAGCATTTTCTCATATATTTATGGGCTTTTTGGACTTCCTTCATTGAGAAGTTTCTATTTAGCTCCTTAGCCTTTTTATTTACTGGATTATTTTTGGTTTTGGTGTTCAGTTTTTTTAGTTCTTTGTATATTTGGATATTCACCCTCTGTCTGAGGTGTAACAGGCAAAGATTTTCTCCCATTCTATAGGTTCTCTCTTGACTAATTCACTGTGCAGAAGTTTTGTAGTTTAATGGCATCACATTCATTTATTTTGGCTTTAATGCTTGCACTGTGGGAGTCTTGTTAAGGAAGGTGGTGCCAATGCCTATGCCCTAGTATTTATTCTACTTTTTCTTCAAGCAATTGTAAAATTTCTAATTTAATTTCCAGATCCTTGAACCATTTTGATTTGATTTTTGTGCAGGGTGAGTGGTAAGGATCCGATTTCAGTTGTCTGTATATGGCTGTCCAGTTTGTCCAGCACCATTTGCTGAATAGGCAGTACTCCTCCACCCTATGCTTTTGCCCTCTTTATCAAATATCAGATGGTTACAGATTTGGGGGTTTGTCTTAGTATCTTCTATTTAATGTGGACACTCAGAGTGGACAATTCAGTGCTATGAATTTTCCCCTTAAGAATGCTTTCCAAAATAAATAAATAAATAAATAAATAAAATGCTTTCCTGCTATCACAGAGGTTTCAATATGTTGTGTCTTCTTTCTCATTCTCTTCTAAGAATTCCTTAACTTCTCTTCTCATGTCTTCTTGGATTCATTCTTCATTTAATAAGGTGTAATTCAATCTCCATGTATATGTGTGCTTTCTGCTATAGTTTTGCTGTTGATTATTAAGGTCATAGTGAGACAGTTTTAGGAGAGATAGTAAAATGGTTAGGTAGTCAGGACAGAAAAAAGGGCCCTCTCTAAGAACTAGCTGGTAGAGAGTGATTGACAGGGCATGCTCAGGACCTTCAAATGCAAAAAGACCATGAGGCTCACCTTTGTCCCAACTAAGAGATGGGGGTGGTCACAGGTGGGAACTAGGATGTATTTGCCACCTTTTGTTTTGTGTAGATTTTAACCCGATGCTGTTGTTGACCAGTTTCAATGCCTGTTTTGCATAGAGTTAAACCAATGACTTTGGTACTAAGTTTCAATGCATGCTTTCATAGGGTTCAATCAATTATGTAGATGCATTTCTCAATGCCTGGTTTGCATGAATGTTAATTATGCTCATACCCCAAATCAATATAAACCCTGACCTAACCTCCATTAGACAGTGTCCTGCTTCCAGGTGCCCTTCCACCTTGCAGAGTCTCTGCTCTTCTTCCTAAATAAATCCTACTCCTTTTACTCCTCCTTCCATGGTTGTCCATGGATTTTATTCTTCAAACTGATAAGACAAGAACCCAGAAGATTGGTGCCGAATTCCTGGGGTGAATTTCCACCACACCAAGCGCTGCAACACGCAGCTTTTAGCTGGAAAGCTGCTAACATTTTCAGTTGCAGACACCTGCAGCCAGCCCAAATTCCCAATTTTAACTGGGAATGGCTGCAAACACTGGGAGCAGGCTGTTTTGGCTGCTGGAATCTGTAGTGGCCTAGACTCCATTCACCAGTGGGAGCAGAGAATCCGACCTCATCTCAAAAACCCCACATCAATAGCATCATGGTCTGATACGATACATGGAATAATATCTACTTTTTTATACTTGCTGAGATTTCCTTTGTGAACTAGAATATGATCTATTTTGGAGAAAGATCCATGTGCTGCTGAGAAGAAGGTATACTCTGCCAATTTTGGGTGGAATATTCTGTAGATGTCTGTTAAGTCTATTTGATTAATGGTGATGTTTAGATTGGGCCATATGCCTGGCAGATTTTTTCCAACCTTTCTCCCTTAATCTGTGGGTGTCATTGGCTGTAAGGAGGGTTTCCTGTAAGCAGCATAGTGCTGGATTTAATTTTTTTATCTAGTCTACTAGACTGTGTCTTTTGATTGGTGCTTTGAGACCATTCACATTCAGTGTTAGAATTTTTATGTAGTTGTGGTTCATAGACATTGTGTTTTATTAGTAAGTCCTGTGCTGTTTTTGTTGTCTATTGATAGTAAGTATCTTTACTGAATTTTCTCTCTTTGTGGGTTTTGAGGAATGTTTCATTATTTTTCTATCTGGATTTTATCTTTGAGGATTCTTTGTAATGCTGGCTTTCTGTTCACAGATCCTGCAAGTTTGTTGTTATCATGTAAATTTCTTATTTCTCCCTCAAATTTGAGGTTGAGTTTTCTGGGTATAGTATTCTTGGCTTGTATATTGTGTTCATTCAGACTTTGAAAGATCTCCTTCTATGATCTTTTCCACTAGGTGAATCCTAGCGGATGAAGCAGGTATATTCACTTGCATATTTTCACAGGGCAAGCACCATGATAACAAGGTCTTGTTAGTCCCATGTGTTAACTCTTCACAGCTACAGTTGATCCTCTGTACAGCTACTTGTTGTCACAATGGGTCTGAATATCTCCAGTGCTTAATCTCCAGTGGATGGTGGAAGTTGTCTTGCCATAGATGGGACTCTGCTACTATGGTTGATGTTCCATTGTAGGCATTTCTAAAAATCTCACACTATGAATCCCTATAAGTACAGCAGATACACCCATGTTGTCATCTCCCTGCCCTGATCTAATTTGGAGATTCTTATTCTCCCTGCTCCGTTCCTCAGTAGCCAATAAGTCTTTGGGGAGAGTTCTTGGAAGATTTCCTCCACTCAAACCTCTGGACCTTTTGAACTGTCAGACTGACTGCTGGACTTGGGGAGTTGTCTGGCACTAAACACACAATTCTATCATACTTCCTTCAGCCTTTCAGCTTATTGCAGTCCATAGCTCCTACTGGGGCTGTGCCATAGACAGTCCTATTCCTGCACTAATATTTTTTCTTTTTTCTTCTTCCTTTTTTTTTTTTTGGAGGGGGAGGGGCCTGCTGTTCCAGTGCACAAGAAAGAAACAAAGAACAGAAGAGCAGAAAAAAGAATATGGAGTCTTTTAGAGTCTGTGGAATCTTGTGAATATTGAAAATAGGTTATATGCCAAAAATAAAAAAGTATGGAGATTCCTGCTTTTCAGCACACACAAAGAACCACTTTTAAGATGGATCCAAGCTTTTTCCACCTCCAGCATGAAGTGTAGTTCTTGTTCTGTGTCATATAAGTTTGTCGGACTCCCTTTAAACTCCTTTCTGCTCTCACTGCATATGAGTCTAATGGTGATATTAGAAGTTCTTGAGATTTTTATGACTCTTCATGAAGAATGATTTTTCCCCCACAGGAATCTGGAAGGAGATTTCTCTTCCTCCACATAGCAGTCACACTTGCCTAGCATTTCAGAATACAATTGCAACTCTCAATATTCTAAAATAATAATAATAATGAAAATAATAATAATAAAATGCTTCTCCTGTGATTCTGCTCACCATTTCTCTGAGTTGAGATTCAGATCTTCTTTCAGTGCTTGGACTATTGATCTAATTCAATTTAATGCAGTGTCTGTTATTCAACCATCATTTTCCCCAACGTGGTGACATATCTTTAATTAATAATTTCTTTAAATTAATTTAGTTTTTTTACATTGAAAATTATGACTTTTGTGATTTATATTTTTATAAATTCTCTTAGACCAGTGATTTCTTAAGTATCCCTTGAGTATAATCTTCACCCTTCATTGAACAAATTACTAACAGGTGTAAATGCCTATGTAGGTATGGATATGAGCTTCTAGGTACCCGCTAAAGTTTGGATTTTGAATGACCCCAAAGGAACACATGTATAGCTTAGTTCTAAGGGTGGTGCTTTTGGGAGGTAATGGAATCTTGAGGAAATGGGGCCAGGTGGAGGGTCCTTAGGTCATTGGGGAATGTACTTTTGAAGGGGATTTGAGGATCCTGATCTCCTCCTGTTCTCTTTTCTTCTGATTCTTAGTCCATGATGTAAGTAGTTTATTCCACTATGTGCTCCTGCCATGAAAGACAGACCAGAGAAAGACAGAAAGTAATGGAGTTGTCTGATTTTGGACAGAAACCTCTGGTATCATGAGCCAAAATGAATCTTTTCTGTTTATAAATTAATTATTTTGTTTATTTCATTATAGTAATACTAAACTGAGTCATTAAAAGTCTTACTCCAGGAAGAAATGTCATGCATCCCACATAACATTAAAATGTCTCATGGAATATTCATGTAAGTAAAAAACTGTAATTACCTGATACTATCTACCCATTTTAAATATCCATGAATTATTGTTTGAATTGTTTATTATCTACTGAATTGTTCAGATATATGATTATTATAGTTATTTTTTCTTAGAACATTTCCAGGAGTGTACTATTCTGAATATTTATGCCAATTATTAATAATATTAGAGTCATAAACTCAATATATTTTCATTGGTCTTCAATTTTAGCTGTAATATTTTATGATTTTATATACTTTCACATAAACAGTTTAATCAGTGCATAATAATTGTACAGAAGAGTGAGTTTCATTCTAGTGTATTTGTACATCCTTATAACATAAGTGGTCAATTGGAATCCCCATATTTTAAGAATTTCTTCCATGTAATAAAGGCTAAGCATTAACATTCACTTGAATAATTTAAGTACATTTTGTATATTTGTACACAGTTTTTACTCTTCCAGTTTTTTAATGACGCAAAGCAATTATTAAGATTCAATAAATACTTTTCCAATATGTACTGATGAGAATGAGAAAGATATTCTACTTTTGACATATGGAACCATGGAATATTATCTTTGTCATATTTAAGAGCCTTCTTGGGCTAGAGAGGTGACTCATAGGTAGAGTGAGTGCTTGCCTGCCATACATAAAGAGTTGGGTTTGAAACCCAGCACCATGTACACAAGTAAGTGTCAGAAAACAAAAACTAGATAAAAAAATAAATAAAATTGACTCTCTCTTCCTACTCTCTCTCTCTCCAAAAAGCCTTTTGATCTGAAGAACAAAGGCATTGATTTTATGTAATAAATACTATATGTAATAATTCTCATGGATAAGGAAAATAAATAAAATTAATATTAGGGGATTATTAATACAGTGACAAAATATTGATAATGAAGTGATATCTTTCATCCAATTGAAAAATGATGCTTTTTTGTAAGAAGAATCAATGATGTTTAAAAATAATATAGTAGACTGTAAAAATTTTTATTAGAATTAATAGAACATATAAGTGGCTTAAAGAATTTATATATTGGAGGAAATGCCACCATATAGCTAAAATAGATGATTAAGAGAATGCAAATATACACAAACCTCACACAATATTTCATAGAAAAAATTCTGGCTAACATCATTATTTCTGTCAAAGAAAATCAGCAGTAATGATTTCATGTACAATGTGAGTATTTAGCATTTTAGAAATCTTATCAAGTATTTCAGCTATTTATTTCACATTTGTTTTTAATATGTTAGTAAAATACTTGAAAAATCATCAATCCTTTGAAAGATAGATTATGCCATAAACTACAACAATGGTGAGGAAGAATTTTTATATCTGATCTACAGAGAAGTAAGTTGTGTCTACAACTCATTCAAAGATATATTAAATGTATTATAATAATTTTATTATAATAAAATATTTATACTACATAACATTACTTTATTTCATAATATTAATGACATTTGTACTACACTAATTAAAAACTAAGAAAAATATTTTCACTTCTCATTAGAATGTAGGAGAGTACTGATTACCTTCACTATCAACAAAAAGTGAATAGAAAAAGGGCATGAAATGAAATCATATTTTTTCTAAGAGGCTATTGAAGAGCAATGACTGCAAATGATTTGGTTGGTTAAGAGTGGTACAAGTTCTTTATATGTGAACAGAAAACCATGTCACCTTTCATAAAATCTAGTAAGCAGAAGTATCAGCCTGTCACAGGCAAGAATACATATGATAATATTTTTCATAAATTAAGTGTGATATATTTCTATAAATGTGACAAATTACCCAAGAAAATTATCTTGAAGGAGAAAATAACTATTTTGTCTCATAGTTTTGATGTTTTTGTCTGTGGTCGTATCACTCCTGTGCCACTTTGTGAAGCCTCTAATCATCAGGACACTTCTCAGTTTTCAAAATGCATAGGAAATCACTGGGGATCACGATAAATGTGGATTCCTGGGTCCTATCTCCAGAGATTCTAATTTACTATAGTTTGTGATGCCTCTGCTGCAGGTCAATAGACCACATCAAATAAAACTGGTTCACATCACTTCACTCTTAAGTGGTTATATCTAACATTGACAGAACATGTGTTTAGACTCAAATTTTACTCAGTTTTTGTGATATCTAAGAACTTCATAAATTTATTTATTTTTTTAACCTCTCATTTTAGCTCTTTCCTTTAGGACTGGAAACATCTTATTAAAAGCAATAACAATTTCCTTCTTCCTTAACTCACCCTCTTTTATTTCTACTGTTTTTCTCTGCCTGAAGACATGCCCCATCTTTTCCATCCAAACTTCCTGCCAGCATAGTCTTGTCATTTGACCTCAATCCCTTCTAGTCTGATAAGTCAGTACTTTCAATCTGCCACCCCTAAAGCTGCCCTGAAAGGACTATGATAAAATTTTTTGTTAATCAAAATGCCACCAAATGTATTGGATATACTTGTACTGTTTGTTCCTCAGACTGATTAGATTCCCCTTCACATACACACACACACACACACACACACACACACACACACCATAGACCTCTCTCTCATTTGATTTTCCGTTTTGTTTCCAGAGCCAACTCTGTCATGGTTCTTATCTCTTAGGTTCTCATTTTTCTGCTTTTTTTTTTTTCATAAAACCCTCCTTTTCTTTAATGTGGATGACACCCACATTCTCTGACATTCTGTCTTTAGCTCATGCTCTTCCCAATTTTGCACTGTCTAGCACCTGACTTCTCTCTGATATTCTTCCCAAGTCTCTGACCAAAATGCATTACTGATAATGGTAATCTCTCACAATCAATCTTCACATATCTAAGAACTTCCTTTTCAACCTTTCTTTGCCTGTCTCAATATGTAAAAGCTTTCCACTCAGACTCTAATCAAGAAACCCAGCCACACTGAAGTCAATCTGTCCCTCCAATTCCCCAGTCAAGTTATTTTTACTTCTTCAATATTTTTATCCTAGGCTCCCCTCAAGAACCCTGTGTTTACTATTATTAATAATGTTAAGCACTATTTCTCACAGGGACTATTATCGTGTTCTCATAGTTTTCTCTGACTCTTTTCTTGCCTGACCTCTCTTTTTTATATATGGCAGACAGAATGGATTATGCATATCAGGAATTACAATCACTTTCCTCAAATTCTTTTAGGAGTCACCTACTTTAAATTTGTTAGCCTGACAAGTGTTGACCTGATCCTATTTTTTTCTTCAACCTCATTTCCCCCCAAATCTCCATTTCACCCATACTAGTAGGTAACAGTGAACACACACTGTTATCATTTGCCTTTTAGAAGCTTTGCCGTTTGTAATACACTTTGTGTTCTTTCTTTTTAATATAGAGAAATTTAATTGTACAGAACAGATTCCCATATTTGATTAAATAATACCACTACTTTCTCATATTTAACACATAAAATATGGGCAACAGTTTATTGGGTGATGCAAGGACCCCCTCCCCAGATGGCGCTTAAGGACCTTCTCTTCCTGATCCTAACCTTCCTGCGGGTGCGAACATGCACCCAATAGTGTCCCTATACACCCATCTCTGTGATCACCGGCCAATCAGTACCTGCCCCCTGTCCTTGGCCACCTAATCCCCACATGGTAACCCCCCATCCAGTCCTATAAAAGTGTCTTCAGTCTCTCAAGTTCTCTCTCTCTCTGCTGCTCTAACACCTGCAATAAAGTCTCCAACGGCTAGCCAGTGTCCGTGTGGGTTTCGATCCTTTCATTGGCACCGAAACCCGGGCGGGGTCGTTCCTTTACTGGGAACGCCCTGCCCACCGGGCACGGGCTGCTGTCCTCGTCCACCTTCTCGAGCGCTCGCTGCCCGACAGCCACCACTGATTATCATTTGGGTGAGTCGTTCTCCAAGTTGCTTCAGCGACTGGTTTCTAGCAGTTGGGCTCGAAGTGTGTCTGGCGTTAGTAGACAGTTGCTCTCTGATCCTGGTTACTTTTGGATGCGCGGAGTTAAGTGAAAGGGACAAGCAACTGAGAGATTCTGGCCAGGACCACTCCCTGGTGAATCTCAAAGGCTTCACCCCGGATCTTCTCTCCCCACAGCCCTTAGGGGTATCCTACACGTGACCAGTTGATTGGACGGTGCTGAGCAAATGCCCCAGAATTACGCACCTTTGTATGAGCCAGGCTCCCTTCCAAAACCTTCCCTTCCAAATGGGTTCCTAGGTCATTCTAATTGATTATCTCTCCCATTCCCTCTTCGGCCCTTATTGGACTGAAGAACAGGTTCCTCTTCTTATCTTTCCTCCATCCCTCTTCTTATCTTTTCTCTCCTCTGTCCTCCCCTTAT